>QJNU01000245.1:0-101696 GCA_004154915.1 Monosporascus ibericus
TATTTTGCGAATATCTTCCACGTATTAAAGCCGGATAAGAAACGCTTGCGTATATAGGTTAGGAATTCGGTTAGTAATCGATTTTCTGTCGGTCGGCTTTAGTACTTTCGAAATGAGGGTAATATTGGCCTGGACGCGTCAAAAGGTACCCGGTCACATAAAGGTTAGGAGGAAGAAATAGCAATACAGCATCCGCAATAAGCCTTAATATAATGCGTGCACTTGTTAGAAAGTTATAGATACGGTTTGCGAAAGAGAATACACTTGATTTAAATCAATTGGACGTATTATAGTTAAGTTATTTGAATTTGTTGTTGCGAGGTGCCAAAAAGTGTCCCGCTCATAGGTGTGTCCCGTTTATAGGTGTGGGACGTTATACCAGAAAATCCAGAAATATAACGATAACTTACCTAAAAATTAAAAAATGGAAAAAATATAAGTCTTAAAAGAATATTCAGAAATATTAATATGAAATATATACGAACATTAATTATACGGATACTTAGGGATTTACAAAACCTTAAAACCATTATAACGTACCTATTATTTTTTTAAAATAAAATCGGTAATAAAAAAAATACGATAATAATGTTATATCTGCAATAAAATAAAGGTACGACGATATAAGCCATACGGAGAATTATAGCCATTATTAATCGTAAAGCGATTATGGGATTTAGTTACCTTTAATTTTATTACCAAACTTTTATTTTTAGAAAACCTAGCTACGGGTATATATTACGATAGCATTTTCGTAATCGTTAACCCATTTACCAAATTTTCTTATTTTTTACCATATAATCAGGATATAAACGTAAAATAACTAGTTTATATCTTCTTAAAATATATTTTAGGAATATATGAATTATTAACGGAAATAATTTTAAATAAAGGAATTATATTTATTTTAAAGTTTTAACAAGGATTTATGGCGTAATTAAGTTTAAATCACAAATTATCCAGCGTATTTAGACCCCAAATAAACGGATAAACAAAACAAATTAACTAATTATTAAAGACCTACTTACGATATTACATTAATTACGAACAGAACGATTAGGTTTAAAAGTCACCTATCGCGCAATTAGCTTATAATACTAGTTACTACGAAAGCACCAAAATAACTTTAATAAACGCTAACTTTAGTTTTATACTAAAAATTTACAGGAACATACGTAAAGACCTTATTAATATTAAAATAATCCTTACATTAAAACAACTTAAGCAATTATACGTAAAAATAAAAACAGAACTTAAATTCGTACGTAACTAAATAAGGAAATATTATAACCAAAAAAAGTTAAAAAAATTAACCTTCCGGAAAAAGGAAATAGTTTACCTAACTACCAAAAATATCCAAACCAAGCGATCAAACAAAAAACTTAACTTTAAATATATCGGACCATACAAGATTACCAAGAAAATTTCAAAAAATAATTATTAATTAAAATTACCCCTTAAAGTTAAATTCCATTTAATCTTTTACGTTTCCTTATTCGAATTAACAGCAAATATTATTAAAGTTAACATAGGATATAAAAAAAGGCGGAAAAGGATATATTAACATACGAAACAAAAAGGATTTTAAACATACGTAAAAGAAAAAAAATATTGGATTTACCGAATATTTAATTAAATAAAAAAATTACCCAAACTCCAAAAATACCTGGGAATCCGTTAAAAATCTTATAAACATTTGGCGCCTTTTAAAAGGTTTTTATTAACAACGCCGGAATTATTAATAATGGCACCCTAGTTAATGCTGTTAATAACGGACTAATCGGTATTTTCGATACCCGACCAGTCCACCGGACCAGAAGCCTACGCCAGCATAACCGCGTTAACCTCCAACCTAGCCTACTTACGTTTTTCTTGCTTTTCCAGCTCGTCCAGTAATTAAAGGCCACGTTAAACTATGGTAATATTTTTTAAATGCGCCAAAACCTTTTATTTACGCAGCCAAATTAAACGAACCAAAGTTTCGTTTATCTTTTTTTAATGCCAACGTTAAATCTTTAACTAACGTTGTTAAAGCTTTAGAAAACGTTTTTTTGCGAACGTTTTCTTTCGTTTAAAACGTTAATATTTACGGCGGATGTTCTGTAAGGAAAAAAGCGGCACGTTAATACCATCGCAAGAATAACCTTGGAAAATATATTCCTTACATCGCGATACGTTTTCTATCATTTCGCATTTTAACCCCTTCGAAAAATATTACGAATAAAGCATAAGTTTAAAGCCAAATTCGTTAAAAGCCTTAATAAGGTCAGTACGACGGGCGGTAAAAGAATAAAGTTTAAGACGAGTTTTTTTAATTTGGCTAAATATGTTAGCTACCGAAACATACTAAAAAAATGAAAATAAGGAAAGGAAGTTACTTACCAAAATTACGAAATAAACAAATTAATTTTTAAGGGCAAAGATCATAAAAAGGAGGAAATCGTGTTAGGGCCTAATAAGGCTTGGCATTTTTAAACAATCGGAAACTACAAAAAAACAAATCCTAGGAGATCGGATTACGTAACTTCTGATTACGGTAAATCCAGTAATCAGGAATGATTAAAGCTAAGGGATTACTATTAATCATAACGAACGATAGTAATCCAAAAGAATTAACGTAAATTACCTTAAATTAATAAAAAGGATATATACGCTTATTACCTCTCTTATAGTCTAGATAGTACCAGCTGGTAATATAACTTGGTTACCCAGATTACCTTTAACAATCTACTATCACCAGACATAACTCTTAAAAGTATCATTGCTCAGTTTCCCACGACATTACTGCCAACATAAACCGTACGACTAGGTTTAATAGTTGGTTAAACCCCTTAGCCGTCACATTTTAATATTTTTTTAGAACTTATATTTTTATTATTATTTAATTCTTAAGTACGTTATTATTATATTCTTAAATTTTCCGGCATAGGTTAAGGAATGCTGCTTTAATTATTACTATCTGTCGTAATTGCAGGTGTTCTTTTAATATAATATCAAAAATATAATAATTAACCTTAATTACTGTTTTTTCAAAATCGGGGTTTCGATTAAATACGTTTACTTTACCATTCTATAATCACTTTTGGTAAATAATAACAGAATCGTATTCTGCTAATCTTTCGGCGTAACGTAATTATTATCCTATAAGTTCTTTAATAATAATAAAACGAGTAAGATATTTATGGTCGGTATATACGTTAACCTGGTAAAGGTTTCCCTTAAGGTAATATCTAAATTTTCGGAAAGTTTTAATAATAGCCATAAAACTTTTATCGGGAATATTATAATTTACTTTTACTTCTTTTAACTTTTAAAAGTAAGAGGTAATAAGGTATAAGTTACATAAATTATTTCGGTATTTAATTATTATCTTTAAAACGTAATCCGAAACGTCCCTTTTAAGTTTAATTAAACGGTTCGGGTTATACGTAATTAATATTAATTCGTTAATAATCATAGTTTTAATTTCTTAAAAAGCAGTTTCCGTTTTTATCGTTTAAAGAAATTTATTTCCCTTTTTTATTAAATTCAACAGTAAAGTAACTATTTTGCTAAGGTTTAAATAAACCTTTTATAATAATTAACAAATCCGAAAAAAGTTTAAATTTCCTTATTTATAATAAGTATTTCCCGTTCGTATATTATAGTAATCTTTTTAAGGTTTAGCTTAATACATTTTAAGGTAATAATATATCTTAAAAACTATATTTCTTACGTATAAAACTAGCTTTTTTCTGTATTAATTACAAGTCAGCATTTTATAAGGCTTAAAAAACTTTATAAAAGTATTTTATATATTCCTCTTTATTTCTCGAACAAATAAGAATATCGTCGAGGTAATAAATACCGGAAATATCCAAATATTTCGTAAATACATAATTAACCATTTGTTAAAAGGTTATTAGTACATTCGTAAGTCCGAAAGGTATAACGAAATATTTAAAAACTTCGTACTTTATTTTAAAGGCTGTTTTTTATTTATATCCTGGCTTAATACGGATTTAATTATATCATTCATTAAAGTTTAAGTTCGTAAATTAACTTATTTTATAACCGCGATTTTTTATTTTATTAATTAACGGTAATGGTATTTTATCTTTAACCATAATATCGTTTAATTACTTGTAATTAATAATTAAACGTAACTTTCCGGTCTTCCTTTATACGAAAAATGTAAAATATCCGGTTAATAAATTAAAACGTCGTATATAACCTTTTTGAAACTTGTTTTTAAAATATTTACGTAATACTTATAATTTTATTTCGTTAAGGTTATAACTTAGATAGAATCTGGTCGATATCCTTTTCTTAAAGATTATTTCGTAATCTTATTCGTTATATTTTAATAATTTTATTTCGAATTCCTTTTAAAATAATTATTTATATTTATAATATTATAAAAGTAGGTTAGCTATAGTTTTTAGCTTTAGGGATCGATGCTATAAATGATCCTTTATCTTTTGTAATCTGGTTTTAATAATAACGATAATACGTCGTATTCTTTTATAAGACCCTTATTCTTTTTTATCTTTTATTCCTAGAAATAATAAGGTTTTTATCGTATTTTTATGCTTATATTAGTTACCATCTTCGATTTAATATCAAGATCGTTTTATATGTTGCTTCTTTTTATCGAATAAATATAAAATAAACTTTACCTAATTAATTATTTAATCGATTAAAAAGTTATACTGATATAGCCATAATATTTCGAAGATTATATCATAATTCTTGATCGGAATAATATCGAAATCTATTATTTAGTTTCGTTTGTTAACGAAGATTTCGACGTAATTAATCTTGTAGCTAATCTTTCTATTATTATAAGTAAATACTTAACCTTTTGCGTTTTCGGTAATATAAGGTTGCATCTTTTTATTTATAGTAATCGAAATCGTTTAATTATATCCGGCATAATATAGTTACCTTTTATTATTCCGTATTCCATAAATGCGGTAAATTAATATATCCCCATTTTTATTCGTAAGGTAATAAAGTCGTTCTTGGTTCTTATCGTCACATTTAAAGCCCTTTTAAAAAGCTCCTGCTGGCCTTTATGGGTCTTACCATTCTCCGGCTTTTTTATAGATGACGTTCGTCTTTTAACTTGTTTTCTAACGCCTTGATGCGTTTTTAGTTTTGCTAATTAAAGGCCTATAATCGCTTTCACTATTTCTAATATCGGCGTAAAGTAACTTCAAATAAAAGAACTTATATCTTAATGTTTTCTTTATTAATATATTCTGGTTCGGGAGCTTTTTATCCTTTTTATCGTGCTTAAAACTAAGCATCGTATTACCTTATATTTTCGTTCCTTTTTTAAATTTCATCCTTAATTTCTTATTATTCGTTTGGATTATTTATAAAGGTTATTTGGAAGTTTAAGTTATTAATTATTTTTAAAAATGTCTTTATAATTATTCAATAAACTTATTCTTTTTTTATCTTATAAGCGTACCATCCAAAATAGTACATAAGGCTTTTATCGGGGTAGGTTTCTTATTCGGGCTAACTTATTATTACCGTAATAATGTTAATAACCTTTTCCGAGGCGTATATCCTTAAGTATCTGTATTATCGTTAATCCTTAAAATCTTTTCTTATTTAATTATGAAAGTTAAATCCTTAATTATATATTTACGTAAGTTATTTTTTAATATACCGTTATTCCTCCATGTATTTAAGGCAATAGGCGTACTTATACTAGATGGCATAAAGTTTTTCATATCGGTCCGGTTATCCTAATAGCAGACTTTCGTCCTAACCTTGGTATTTCCTAATCCATACGTTTAGTTCTAATTATTCGTACCGTTATTCCCGTTTTTTCTAAGAACGAAAAAATAACTTATCCTTTAAAAGGTCCTTTTATCCATTATATACCTTTAATTATTAGGTTATTATAAATCCTGTATTAAGAGCTCGTTAATCCTAGGTAGCTGCCTTAAATAACCTTTTTACTTCTTATAATTCGTGTTATACTTCTTTAAAAGAATTATTATTATTTTTGATTTTAATTATATTAATTAATCTATTATCGTTTCCTTAATTATTTCGAAAAGGTCCCTAAGGAACTGATATTTAATTATTTGATCGTAATCTTTTAAGGGCCTTGTATTAAAAGGCTTTATATTTCATCTTATTATAATTAAAACATTTAATAGTATGCGGGTCGTATTGCTGGACTGCGCTTAATTTCATAAGTCCTGGTGCCGTTCCATAAGATATATTAATTCCCGGCAACGCATTGATATTAAAAAGATGCCTTAACTTCTTATTTTTGCGATTTTTAAAATGTCGAATCCTTTACGCATATTGTTAATCGTTAATTTTGATTATTCTGGCGATATAATCCCCCAGGTTTTCGGGACGTTTACCCTTAAATAGTTTGTTTTGTACTTTTTCCTTTAGGCCGTTAAAAAACGTAACCATTAATACCTGTTATCCTTAATTAATTTTCGAAACTAATTAAACGAAAAGTTTACCGTATCTAAAAGCTAGTCCCTTTTACTTTAGATTTTTGATCTTATTTTTAACTTTAATCTTTTTATTTATCATTTTAAATACTTTTTTTTATTTTATTTTTATTTTCTCGTAATTATTATAAATAGTTATAATTTCCGCGGACCTTTATTAACGAAGTTTAGTAACTTATTTACGAAAGGTAAGCTTAAATTAAGTAACCGCGTTTCCGGTTAATTATGTTATAGCGAACTAAATTCGGAAGTTAAATGTTATAAATATAATGAAGAAATATTAAAATAAATACGACGTTCCGTAAGGAACTATTATAATTTGGTAATAATTCCCTTAAAAAGGGTAAATATAATATATCTTAAAGTCTTTCCGGCTTCTTTACCGTTAATTAAATAGGTAAATTATATTAATTAAAGTAACTAATTCGGTTAATTGAATTACTTTATATTTACTCGTTTCACTAACTTAATATTTTAAACTTTTAATTAATTACGGGTTTCCTTAAACGTATTATTAAATTCGATTTTATCGTTAATAAGTTACGTAACCGCGTTAATTAATTAATTTCATCGTTATAAAACCTTTTTTAAAAAAAGACTAAATCGGACCTTTTTATTATCGGAATTTGTAATGTTATTTTCGGGTACTTGAAAAGTTTTTTTAAAGGCGAGCTATTTATTAAATAATATAATATTAAAAATATTAGTTAAAGTTTATTATATTATTAAATAAAAACTTATAACGTATAATAATTAAAAGATTGAATTAATTATTAAACTTAATTAAACGGTTTATCTTGATAATAATTAGTTTTTTTTGAAAATACTCCACCCCACCCCATCATTAACGCAGTATTAAGGCCCGGGCGCTAAATAATTGCGTAACATTATATAATTTACGGCTAATCCTTATCGGGGTTTTAATACATTAATTTTTCGCTAGCCCGTCGATTTAACACTTTATGGCGAAAATTAATTATACGGCGACATCACGAAATTTCCGTCACGGGTAACCGAAAAAACTTGGGAAGGTCGTTACGATTTATCCACGTACTTTAAGAATATTTAAAATATTTTATTTCTTTCCGGTATAACGGCTTTAACGTGACCTAACGCCTATTAACCGCTAACGTCCAACCGTCGAAACTTTCCCATTCACCTTTTATATTCGAGCCGCGATATATTTCGACGCCAAGTACTTCGCGATAAACCGTAGACCTTAGTCCTAGCTCGGTAAAGGGTTTTTATTAGCTTCCAGTATACGGCACGTATTTCGGCGGCACGCCGTTTTACCCGACAGCGTAGCCACGAAGCTTCGATATAAACCTTGGACGGAACGTACGAAACGAAAATGAAAAAAGGGAAATAAAAAGAGATAACGTTAAAAGGGCGATAAACGACGGACCGCGGTAAGCGGAGGGCGGAATTATATATTCGGATCGTTTAAATCTTGGTTTCTTATGTTTACGGGCAATACTTTTTTTGTAATTTTACCATCAAACTATCGCTAGGCATTACCTTCGTACGGAGGAAGAAGGATATAGCACGATGGCTAATTAGCCCGCGTTTTAGGACGATATTTGCTAGATACTTAGATAGCCTAGCACGCCCCCAGTACCCTATGGGAGGTTATGAGTAACCCTTAACCCCATGGGCGTTCAATATTATAAAAGAGAAATGTTGGCAGTAACATCATAGGAAACTAAGTAATAAAGGATTTAATAATCACGTTTGGTAATAGTAGATTATTAAAGGTAATCTAGAAAACTAAGTTATATTATAAGCTGGTACTTTATTTAAGTTATAAAAGGTAATAAACGTATAACGTTCCACACCCATAAGCGTTACACACCCATAAGCGCAACACTTTTTGGCACCTCGCAATAATTAATCCAAATAACTTAATAACAACATATCAAATCAATTTAAATTAATCGGATTCTTTTTCGCTAGACGTATTTACAGCTTTTTTATAAGTACGCGCATTATGTCCGGACTTGCCGTAAATGCCATATTTCCGTTCCTTAGTTTTAACCCTTTTAGGACGATCCTTTTTAGTTGTTATTAGTTGTATTTTTTTATTACCCTTTTTTTTTGGGCCAGAAGACCTTGTCCCTTTTATATAGTAAGTGTTCCTTTTTTTTTAAAGACGTTTATTTTTGGTCCTTTAACGTTTATTTAAGATGTGATTCGTTTCGCGTAATTAAGCAGCTTTTTCCCCAAGAAAAGCATTTTCGTGCAAAAATAATAAGTTACTTTGGTTAAAAGATTAACCGATTTAACCATTTTTGTAAGCGAGCTTTTTTGACGATTTTTAATTTTTCTTTCTAAATAACGCCATTGTTTTATTGCTTCGCGGATAATTTTAAGGGTTTTCGCTGGAGGGGAAATGGAACCGGCAAAGGTAAGCGAGGAAACAGTCGGCGTAAGGATAATTAAAGGAATATCTAATTCGGAAAGAACGTTATTAAAATCGAATGGAACAATATTAGCTTTTACGAATCCAGATTTAATATTATCGGACGTTATAGTAACTTAAAACGCGTTATAAAAGCCGGCAAAAAAAATCTCTTTTGGCAATATGGGTATAATAACCTCGCATTAGGTTTTCGATATATCGTAAATAAGCGCGTTTAAAATAAAAAATTAAGATATATCAAAAAGTTAAAGTTAATACGAAAAATACGCGGGCATATAAAGCGTAATAATATCGTAATTAACGCAGTATTCTTCGAATTCCATCAAATGGTAACTTTCCTGGCCGCCAAGGATAAGAAAACGTTTCGAACCGATCGTACGCGTCCGAATATATTTATTAAAATGTTAAATCCATTTTAAACTTAATTTATTAATTATTAAGTTATTATTACTTAATACAACCTTTTAATCAGTTATTAATAATAGGTTATCGCGATACTAAAACCTAAGGTGATTTTTCCCCGTTATAATAATAAATAACGAAATAGCCTAACCTTAAAAATTAATAACCTAAATAATTATAACCTATTTTCTATTTTTTCATTACGTTTATTTAAGTTTTCCACGTTTTTCGGTATTAATAATTATTATGCCCGTTGCCATAAAAAGCCCTATTAATAATCCAGTTTTATCGAAGTTATAAATATCTTTTTTTACGATACCGTATTTTGCGATAATAACCCGAATAAGTTCGAACCATTTACGAAACGTTTTTTAATTTTCGCATAAAACCCGTTAATAATCGATCTTCCGATTTAAACGCGTTTAAAGTTTTTTTTGCCGTTTAACGAATTTCGACACCTAGTTAATTTTAACGCGTACTATAACGCACTAGATAAGCAACAAATTCGCCATATCTTTAACGTATTAAAGCCGGACAGGAAACGCTCGCGTATCTAGGTCGAAAACTCGGTCGACAATCGATTTTCTTTCGGTCGCCGTCAATTTTTGCAAAAAAGGAATAATATCGGTTCGGGCGCGTCTACCCTTAAAACGGTATGCTAAGATAAAAAATAAGACTTTATAAATAAAACTAAGCTTTCTGTAACTAAGTTTCGGGTCTCGTTTTTTAGCCTAAATGGCTAGGTTCATTCTTGCTTCTTTTATAAGGCGTTCTATAATATTGGTGTTAAGAAATGGATAATTGAAGATAGGTAGTTGGGATGTGTTAAAAAAGTGTTGCGCTCATAGGTGTGTGGCGCTCATGGGTGTGGCACGTTATATTATAAATTAAATACCTTTAAATAACACGAATTTATCCTTATTCGTATCTTATAAGTACATGGATATCTTTAAATAAAACAAATCTATCCTTATCCATATGTATAAATGCATAGATATTTTTGGATAAGACGAATTCATCCTTATTCATGTCACGTGACTCCGGTCGATAATTGTTCTAATCTCGTCCCGACCGTGTGCCCAAGTGGGTAAGGTGTTGGTTCGTAACGAAAGGGCTTTAAGCCTTTTTAAAACAAACTGTATACTGTATAATAAACGCTTTTCGATTTTGTTAAGTATAATTAACGAAAACGAAGACATAATCGACAGGACCAATAACGTTTTATTTTGTCCTTGAGAATTAGCAGATAACTAGTTATATGCGGAAGATATAGGTTAATTTAATTAACGCAGCTAATTTATAGAATAAAAAATAAGAGCTTCTTTGCGGTTTTACGTTGTTATATATATTAATACATATCCGGCTTACCTCTATGTGTTCGTATTAACTTAATAATATCCACAGCGCGTATATATCGTAAGTAATCTCGAAGGCCGATCGTTAATATTTAAATAAAATATTGCAATTATATTAAAAAATGATAGGTTCTAGTCTTTTAAACGTTCTATTTTTAATATAGATAAAACTCGCATCTTGGCATTATTCTCTCGAGGATTATCCCTTCAATAGAAGTCATTCGTAACAAGACCACCTGGTATCTACGGAATTATTAAAATTATATGGATCAAAAACTCCATTGCTGAAGCCGAGTTTGCTGAGTGCATTAAATATAAATTCTTCTGGTTTACCGTGGATAGATTCGAGATTGTTACGTTTAATATGAGTTCCAAATATGCTGGTCGTATTAAATAAACAAAGAAAGTCTTGCGAGGTTTTTATTAAAACGCGTTTAGAAATAAAGGTTTATTTAATACAGGTTTTCTAGAATTATTTATGAATAATATGTTTTCTGATAACAGAAATAAAATAAGGGATATTTCTTTTATTTTCTAATTCGAAAATATAGTTCTATATATTTCTTTTATCTGGCCCCCCTGTAGGTACGGTTTTTGGAGTCTGTTCTTCGGTCGCGTCGTGTTACTAGACGTGTATGTATATAGTAGACCAAGAATCAGCGCATAGCTTGATACCATATCAATAACACTTTACCTTGCATATATATATTACTTTTGCAACGAGGTAGTTTTAATTAACGTCTTTTAAAAACTGTTCAGCCGCTAATTTAACGACCGTTATATCTTTAATACCGATAATATTTCGTAAAGTAATAACGTTTTTAATTCTATTATTAATGATAACCGGCTATTAAACAATATAATGTCCATTAATAAAAGTTTTCACAATTCTTACCTTTTTATTAATAATTTTTAAGTTTGTTTATAGCTTTCGTTTATTATACGTTATAACGACGGTAATTATGAAAACAGTTATTACCGCTTTTCTCGGTTTTTATTATGGGGCCCGTTAACAGAACTAGGACAGAAAATCTTTATCTATTAAAGATTATATTTTATAATATTGAAAGGACTATTTTAGCAGACGATTTTAATATTAAATTCAATTTTTAAAAATTCAGGAACAAAATATGAAAGTTTGTACAGCAAAGGGAGAATAATATAACTTATAAATTGTTAGCGAACGGGCGCCGTCCAAGAATAATATATATAACGTTAATAATACTTTTTCTCTAAACTAGTTTACAGTTAGGTCCCGGATTTCTTTTTGCGCGAATTTTATACGAGTTATACTCTTCGAAACTGTTGTACAAGTATTCATAAATGCTTACTTCTCTTACTTAGTAATCTTTGACGTATTAAAAAAAGTTCATATTGTCTTAAAAATGTTGGTTAAAAGTTTCAGCATATTTTTGTCGCAGGTGTTATGACCTATTATGTGACGGCTAAAAAGTTTAACCAACTATTAAACCTAATCGTATAGTTTATGTTGGGAATAGTGTCATGCGAAACTGAGCAATAAGGTATTTAATAGTCACGTCTGGTAATAGCAGATTACCTTTGGTAATCTGGGTAACTAAGTTATATTATAAGCTGGTAATTTATTTAAACTATAGGAATAATAAGCATATATATCTTTATCTTGTCTTAAGGTACTTAAGCGGCTTAAACCCCTTTTATTAGTTAAGTTTTTTTAAGTCCTTTTAAGCTTTTTCGTAACTTAACTGACTTAAGGCCCTTCAATTAATAAAGGCTGTGAAGTCTTTTAAGCTAGTTACGGAACGTTTAAAATTAGGTTGGAGCTAAATTGTTAAAGGTCCGATTGTATGTATTGCAGTTAAAACCGCTAGGTTATAATATGATTTCTTCCGTTTAGGATTTTTGCGTTTAAAAATTAATTTGTTTCTTTGTTAATTTTAGGAAGTAATCTATCTTTTCATACCTATTATATCGGGTCGAATTAAAAAACGTCGTTTTCGTTTGTGTATTAAGGCTTTGGTTCTTTTAAAACGTATCGAACGTCTTAGTTTTACTATGTCGTCGAAATTCTCTTATTCTCGTTGCAAATGTGAAAAAAAGGCTTATAAGGCGTATCATAATTCTGGAAGCTATGCGCGTTATACCGAACACGAGGGTTCCTGTAATTTGTTTAATCTTTCGGAATTCAAATATAATAACTTATCGCTGAAAAAAATCGATTAAGGTTGGCAAAGCGTATGGCTAAAGAAGAATTGCTTAAGTTATAATAATACTTATCCGAACTATTTGGTTATCTGGTTTGTTTACGCAAGCAAAAAAAGCTTCTTCGTTTTTCTAACGTCGAAATGCTCCGTTATTGAGTTTCAGGTACGGAAGTTATAAAAGAATTTAAACGTTTTAAAAAGGAGCAAAAATAGTTGGAGGCGGCGGTCGCCGCGGTTACGTCAGGTTAGGTCGCAGATCCGGTTAATTGATCTAAGCTTATTAATTAATCGACTGCTAACTAAGGCGCGGCCATCGTTATTAATAAAAGCTTTTTAATAAACGTTAAGCGTTTATAAGATTTTTAACCAGTTCCTAGGTATTTTCGGAATTTAGGTAATTTTTCTATTTAATTAGGTATTTAGTAAATCCATTTTTTGTGTATTTAGAGTTCTTTCTGCTTCGTATGTTAGTATATCCTTTTTTGCTTTTTTTTCATATCACGTATTAATTTTAATGGTATTTATTACTGATTCGAATAAGGAAACCTAAAGAACTGGATGGAATTTAACTTTAGGTAATAAGTTTAATTAATAATTGTTTTTTAAGATTTTCTTAGTAATTTTGTATAAGCCTACAAACTTAAAGTCACTTTTTTTATTTAATTATTTAATTAAGATATTTCTAATAAATAAGTAAACTATCTTTTTTTGCTGTAAAGATTATCCTTTTAACCTTTTTTACTTATAACCTTTTTTTATTTTGTTACGTATAAATTTAAATTCTATTTTTATTTCTATATAGAATTACTTCAGTTATTTTAATATAAGGATTATTTTAACGTTAATTAATCCTTTACGTATATTTTTATAAACCTTCGATATAAACCTAAAGTTGACGTTTATTAACATTGTTTTAATGCCTTTATGCCAACTAATATTATACGCTAATTAGCCGATAAGTAATTTCTAAACTTAATCGTTTTATTCTTAATTAATATAATATCCTAAGTAAGTTTTTAATATTTAATTAGTTCTTTGTATTTATCCGTTTATGTAAGGTCTAAATATGTTAGATGATTTCTAATTTAGGCCTGATTATGCCACAAGTGGTTACCAAAATTTGGAATTAAATATTGTTTTTTTATTTAAAATAATTTCTGTTAATGATCCGTATACCTTGAAAATATGTTTTAAAACAATATATATTATTTATTTTACGTCCGTATTCTTATTATATAATAGGAAATAAGAAATCCTTGTAATTCGGTTAATAATTACGAATATGCTATCGTAATATATACCCGGAACTAATTTTTTTAATAATAGATATTTAGTAATAAAATCGAAAGTAATTAAATGCCGTAATTACTTCACGATTAATAATCGTTATAATTCTCCGTATGGTTTATGTCGTCGAGTCTTTACCTTATTACATATATAACATTATTATCGTACTTCTTCTACTATTAAATCCATTTTTAAAAAATAATAAATACGTTAAAATCGTTTTAAAGTCTTATAAATCCCTGGGTAGCCGTAGAGTTAATATTTATATATATCTCGTACTAATATTTCTTAATTTTCTTTTAGAACTTATATTTTGTCTATCTTTTACTCCTTAAGTAAATTATTGTTATATTCTTAGATCTTCTGCTATAGGTTAAGGGGTGCTAATTTCATCGTTACTATTTATCGTAATTATAAATATCCTTTTAGCGTAATATCGAAGATCTGGTAATTAACCTTACTTATCTTTTCTTCGGGATTTAGTCTTCGATTAAATACGTTTACTTTATCGTTTTCTAATTCTTTTTAGTAAATAATAACAACGTCGTATTTTACTAATTCCTCGGCGTAACGTAATTATCGTCCTATAAACTTTTAAATAATAATAAAGCAAATAAAACTCTTCTGGTCGGTATATACCTTAAACCAATAAAGGTTTCCCTTAAAGTAATACCTAAATTCTCGAAAAGCCTTAATAATAACTATAAATTCCTTATCCAGGATAACGTAATTTCTTTTTTAACTTTTAAGTATGACAGGCGATAAGGTATAAATAACCTTAATTATTATAATATCCGATTATTACGCTCAAAACGTAAGCCGAAACGTCGGTTTCAAGCTTAACTAAGCGGCTTAAATCGTATATAATCAATCCTAGCCGGCTAGTAATCGCATCTTTAATTTTCTAAAAACCGGTTTCCGTCTTTACCGTTTAAAAAAAAATTATTTCCTTTCCTTATTAGGTTAAATAATACCGTTACTATTTTGCTTAAATTTCGAATAAACCTTTTATAATAATTAGCGAATTTTAAACAGGCTTATACTTCTTTAATTATAATAGGTATTTCCCATTTCTATACTGCAGCGATCTTTTTAAAGTTCATTTTAATGCATTTAAAGGTAATACTATATCTTAGAAATTCCACTTTTTACGTATGAAACTGGCTTTATTCAGTATTAACTAATAAGTTAGGATCTTATAAGGGTTAAAGAACTATATAAACGCATCCTATATATTCCTCTTTATTTCTCGAATAAATAAGAATGTCGCCGAAGTAACAAATAACGAGAATATCTAAATATTCCCTAAGAACATAATTAACCATTCGTTAAAGGGTTACTAATAGGATCGTAAATTCAAAAAGCGTAACGGGATATTTGAAAAATCCATACTTTGGCCTAAAGGCTATCTTTTATTTATATGTTAAGTTAATGCGGATTTAATTATGTCATTTTTTAAAATTTAAGTTCGTAAATTAATTTACTTTATAGAAACGATCTTTTATTTCGTTAATTAAAGCTAACGGTATTTTATCTGTAATCGTAATATCGTTTAACTACGTATAATCGATAACTAAACGTAGCTTCTCGTTTTGTTAATACGAAAAATATAAAATATCCGGCTAATAAAGTGAAACGTCGTATATAACCTTTTCGAAACTTGTTTTTAAGGTATTTACGTAATACCTATAATTTTATTTCGTTAAAATTATAAATTAAATAAAATTCAATTAATGTTCCTTCTTTAAGAACTATCTTATAGTCCTATTCGTTATATTGCGGTAATTTCGTCTTAAGTTCCTTTTGAAATAATGGTTTATATTTATGGTATTATAAAAATACGTTAACCATAGTTTCTCGCTTTATGACCTGATATTATAAGTAATCGTCTATTTTTCGCAACTTTATTTTAATAGTAACGATAATACGTCGTATTTCTTTATAATACCTTTATGCTTTTTTATATCTTGTTCTTATAGGTGATAAGGTTTTTATCGCAGCCTTATACCTGCATTTATCGCTATTTTCGATCGAAAATGAAAATCTTTTCGTATCTTTCTTTTTTTATCAAATGGATACAAAGCGAATTTTACCTGACAAGTTATTTAATTAGTGAAAGAAATTATATTAATATAACTATGGTTTTCTAAGAATCATATCGTAATTCCTCGTCGGCACGATATCGAAATTTGCTATCTGGTTTCGTCCGTTAACGAAGATCTCGAAATAATTAATCTCGCGGGTAATCTTTCCGTTATCGTAAGTAAATAACTGGTTTTTTACGTTCTCGGCAATATAAGGTTGCAGCTTTTCTTTCCGTAATAATCGAAATCGGTTAACTATATCCGGCGTAATATAATTGCCTTTTATTATTCCGTAATCCATAAATACGGTAAATTAATATGTTTTAATTCTTATTAGAAAAGTAAGAAGGTCGTTCTTAATTCTTATCGTAACTTTCAAAGCCCTATTAGGAAACATTTGTTAGCTCTTTTAGATTTTATTATCTTGCGGCTTTTTATAGGTAACGTTCGTTTTTTAATTCGCTTTTTAACTCCTTAATATATTTTTAGTTCTGTTAATTAAAGGCCCATAATTACTTTAATTATCTTTCCTGTCGGCGTAAAGTAACTTCGAATAAAAGGACTTATATCTAAAAGTCTTTTTTGTTAATATGTTTTAATTCGGGGGCCTTTTATCCCCTTTATCGGTCTTGGAATTAGGTATCATATTAACTTATATTTTCGTTTTTTTTCTAAATTTAGTTTTTAATTTCTTATCGCTTATTTAAGTCGTTCGTAAAAGTTAAACGGAAGTTTGAGTTATTAATTACTTCCAAAGATGCTTTTATAATACTTTAATAAACTCATTTTTCCTTTATTCTATAACCGCATTTTCTGAAATGTCATACAAAGTCTTTATCAAAGTAGGTTTTTTTCGGGCCAATTTATTATTACCGTAACAATATTAATAATGTTCTTTAAGGCGTACGTCCTTCAGTATTTATACCATCGTTAATCCTTAAGATCTTTTCCGGTTTAATTATGGCAGTAAAATTCTTAATTATACATTTACGGAAATCTTTTTTCGATATACCGTTGTTCTTCTACGTATCTAAGGTAATAGGCGCGCTTGTACTAGATGGTATAAAGTTTCTCGTATCGGTCCGGTTGTTCTAATAATAGGTTCTCGTCCTAACCTTGATACTCCTTAATCCATAGGTTTAGTTCTAACTATTCATACCGCTATTGCCCTTTTTCTTAAGAATTAAAAAATAATTTATCGTTTGTAAACTCATTTTATCCGTCGTATTCCTTTCGCTATTAAGGCATTATAGGTCCTATGGTAAGGGCTCGCTAATTTTAAGTAACTGCTTAAAATAGCTTTTTTACCTTTTATCATTACTATTATACTTTCTTAAGGGGATTATAATTATGTTTAATCCTAATTATGTTGATTAATTTGTTATTATCTTGGTTATTTCGAAAAGGTCTTTAACGAACCGGTATCTAGGTATTTTGTCGTAACTTCTTAAATGCTTTATATTAAAAGGCCTTATATCGCATTTTATTACAATTGAAGCATTTAATGGTAGGGGGGTTACGTTATTAAACTACACTGAATTCCAGAGGTCCTAATACCGTTCAATAGGATGTATTAGTTTTTTATAACGTATTAATATCAAGGGAATGCCTTAATTTGTTATTTTGCCGGTCCTTAAAATATTCAATCCTTTAAGCATATTGTTGGTCGTCGACTTTAACTATCATAGCGATATAATCCACCAACCTTCCGGGACGTTTATTCTTAAATAGTTCTTTTTATACTTTTTCCTTTAAGCTATCGAAAAGTATTACCATTAATACCTTTTATCCCCAGTTAATGTTCGAAGCTAATTAAACGAAGATTTGCCGTATTGAATTGGGACGGGGCTTATCGAAGCTGGTGTATACAAGACATCTTGACTGGTTGCTTGGGAAAAGGAATTGTCGGGCGTGCCTTGGTTCTCTGGAAGACTACATACAAAAGTTGCCAGGTCAGAACTTTATAGACCGTCGTCGACCCACTGGATGTCGCTCTATTGGAGCCCACCGGCGAAGTGAATGGAAACAGCTAGAAGCAGAGCTGTAGCAAAGCTGCAGAGCTACAGCTGCACCCATACTGCACCCTACACCACTTTAGTATTTAAAAGCTAACCCTTTTTGCTTTAAATCCTTAATTTTGTTCTTACCTTCAATCTTTTCGTTTACTACTCTAAATGCTTTTCTTAACTTTTCTTTAAATCTTTCGGAATCGTAATAAATAATTATAATTTCCGCGGACTTTTATTAAAAAAGTTTAGTAACCCATTTACGAAAAGTAAATTTAAATTAAATAGCGGTATTTCCGATTAATTATCCTATAGCAAATTAAATTGGAAAGGTAAATATTATAAGTTTAATTAGAAAGTACTTAAAGTAAGGACGGCATTCCGTAAAAAACTATCATAATTTAATGGCAGTTCGTTCGAAAGGGGTAAGTTTAATAAGTTTTAAAACTTATCCGGCTTTTTTCCCGAAAGTTATTTAGGTAAGTAATATTAATTAACCTTGTTAATTTAGCTAATTAAGTTATTCCATATGCGGTTATCTTTTTAACTTCACTTTTTAAACTTTCGATTAGTTGGAGATTTCTTTAAGCGTATTAATAAGCTCGACTTTATTATTAATAAGTTGCGTAAAAATGTTAATTAACTACTCCAGTTCCCGTCAGGCTTCTTCTTAAAAGAAACTAAGTCGAATCTTTTTATTATCGGAGTTCATAATGTTATCTTTAAGGATCTAGAAGTTTCCCTTAAAAACGGGCTGCTTACTGGACGACATAATGCTAATAATATTACGTAAAGTTTAATAATATTACTAAATAAAAGCTTGGAACGTATAACGGTTAAACGCTTTAATCAAATATTAAACTTAGTTGTACGGTTTATATTAACAGTAATATCGTTGGAAACTAAGTAATAAGGTATTTATGTTATGACCTAGCGGTCTTCGATACAACACAAACAGTCGGATCTCCCAAAAGGTTGGTTCCGACCAAAGCCAAGGAATTACGTGACAGGCTCAAAAGAGTTAAAGCGCCAAGCACCTTAAGCTTTTTAAGCCGCCATGCGAACTTAAAGGGCTTAACGTACTTAAAGGTTTGAACAATTTGAACATCTTAAGCCAAAATAAAGATATATACGCTCGTTATTACCACAATTTAAATAGATCACCAGCTTATAATACAACTTGGTTACCTAAATTATTTTTAATAATCTGCGGTTATTAAACGCAATTATTAACCACTTTATTAATTAATCTCCTACGATATTACTATTAACACAAACCGTATAACTAAGTTTAATAATTAATTAAACCACTTAACCGTTATACGTTACAAACTTTTATTTAATAATGTTATCAAATTTTAAGAAATATCCTTAATATAATAGCATCTAACAAGCAGCCCGTTTCGAAAAAAACCTTTTAGGTACCCGAAAACAATACCATAAACTCCGACAATAAGGAAGTTCGACTTAACTTCTCCCAAAAAAAAGCCTTACGACGATTAAATTAACTAATTAACGCGGTTACGTAACTTATTAATGACAAGATCGAACTTACCAATACGCTTAAGGAAACCCGGAACCAGTTAAAACTTAAAAAGTTAAATTAACACAATAAATAAACACAAAATAACCTAATTAGCCAAATTAGCTAAATTAACCAGCATAGCCTATTTAAATAGCTTATGGCAAGAAAGCCGGGGAAATTTTAAAGCTTATCAAGCTTACCCCTTTCAACGGAACCATCATTAAGTTATAACAATTCCTTCCGGAATGCCGTACTTATTTTAAGTACTTCTTAATCAAACTTATAATACTTACTTTTCAAATTTATTTAGTTATAAAATAGTTAACCGGAAACGAGGCTATTTGATTTAAGCTTACCTTTCGTAAGAAAGTTATTAAACCCCTTTAATAAAAGTCCGCGAAAATTATAATTATTTTTAATAATTACGAGAAATTTAAGGAAAAATTAAAAAAAGTAGTCGGAATAATAAACGAAAAGATTAAGGTTAAGAATAAAATCAAGAATTTAAAGCAAAAAGAATCAGTTTCTAGATACGGTAATTCTTTTGTTTAACTAGCTTCCAAAATTAATTAGGGATGAAAGGCATTAATAGCCACATTTTTCGACGGCCTAAAAGAAAAAATACAAAAAGAACTATTTAAGGATAAACGCCCCGAAAAGTTGGTGGATTATATCGCCATAGTAGTCAAAATCGACGACTAGCAGTACGCTTAACACATTCGACATTTTAAGGACCGATAAAACAATAAACTAATGCACCCCCTTAGTACCAATACGCTATAAGGAATTAACATATCTTATGGAACGGTACCAGGATTTATGAAATTAGGCGTAGTTTAATAACGCGACCTTCGTATTTTTAAATGCTTTAATTATAACAAAATAAGATATAAGGCCTATTAATGTAAGGTACTAAGAGGGTTACGATAAAATATCTAAATACCGGTTCCTTAGGAACCCCCTCGAAATAATTAAGGCGATAATAATCGATTAATTAATATGATTAAAATTAGGGATAATTATAACCCCTTTAAGAAAATATAACAGGCATTATAAAAGGCAAAAAAGTTATTTTAAACAGCCTTTTAAGATTAGCGAGTCGCTACCATAGGACCTATAATAACCCAGTAACTAAAGTAATACGATAAATAAAAAACGCTTTTAAAGCATAAGTTATTTTCCCGTTTTAAAAGGAAACGGCAATAACGGTACGAATAGTTGGAATTAAACGTATAAATTAACTAGTATTAAGGTTAGGATAAAAACCTGCTATTAGGATAACCGGACCCATACGGGAAACTTTATATTATTTAATATAAGCGCGTTCATTATCTTAAATATATAAAAGAATAACGGTCTATCGAAAAGCAATTTATACGAATATATAATTAGGAATTCGACTTCCAGAATTAAAAGGGAAAGGATTTTAAGGACCAGCGATAATATAAATACTTAAAGATATACGCCTTAAAAGATACCGTTAATATTATTACGGCGGCAACAAGTTGGCCCGAAAAAAGACCTACCCTGACGGAAACCTTATATACCATTTCGGATAATGCGACCATAAAATATAGGGAAAATATATTTACCAGATTATTATAAACGCATCCTTAAAAGTAATTAAGAAGTTAAACTTTCGATTAAGGTTTATAAACGATCTAAATAAGCGATAAGAAATTAAAAACGAAATCGAAAAAAGAAACGAAAATATAAGGCAATATAACGCCCAGTTCCAAATACGACAAAAAGGTCAAGAAGTTCCCGAACCAGAATATATCAATAAAAAAAACTTCCACAAATAAATCCTTCTACTCGAAGTTACTTTACGGCGATAAGAAGAATAATTAAAGTAATTACAAACCCTTAATTAATAAAACTAAAAACGTATTAAGGCGTTAAAAAACGAGTTAAAAGACGAAAGTTACCTATAAAAGAACTGCAGGATAATAAGACCTATGAAAGCTAGCAAAAGCTTCCTAAAAGGGCTTTAAATACGACAATAAAAGCTAAAAACGATTTTATTACCTTGCGAATAAGAATTAGAATATATTAGTTTACCGTATTTATGAACTACGGAACAATAAAAGGTAATTATATTACGCCGGATATAATTAACCGATTTCGATTATCATGAAAAGAAAGATGGAACTTTATATTACCGAAAACGCAAAAGGTGAAGCATTTACTTACGATAACGGAAAGATTAACCGCAAGATTAATTACCTCGAGATCTTCATTAACGGACAAAACCAGATAATAAACTTCGATATCGTTCCGATAAGGAATTACGATATAATCTTCGGAAAATTATAGTTATACCAGTATAACCTTTTAATCGATTAGATAATTAACTAGGTAGAGTTCGTTTTATATTTACTTAATAAAAAAAAGTAAGATAAAAGAAATTTTTAATATTCGATCTAAAATAACGACAAACGTAAGTATAAGAATATAACAAAAACTTTATTACCTATAAAAACAAAACATAAAAGAGAATAAGGATACCATAAAAAGATACAACGTATTATCGTTATTATTAAAATAAAGTTACGAAAAATAATCGATTATTTATAGCATCAGTTTATAAAGCCAGAAACTATAATTAACGTACTTTTATAATATTATAGATATAAACGATTGTTTCGAAAGGAATTAGAAATAAAACTATCAAAATATAGCGAATAGGATTATAAAATAGTTCTTAAAAAACGGATATTAACTAGATTTTATTTAATTTATAACCTTAACGAAATAAAACAATAGGTATCATGTAAATACCTCGAAAATAAATTTCCAAAAAGTTATATACGACGGTTCAGCTTATTAACCGAATACTCCATATCTTTCGTACCAAGGAAAAACGGGAAGCTACGTTTGGTTATCGATTACTGGCAGCTAAACGATCTCATAATTAAAGATAAAATACCGTTATCCTTAATGAACGAAATAAAAAACCGCCTTTACGGAATAAATTAGTTTACGAGCTTAAACCTTAGGAAAAGATATAATTAGATCCGTATCAAACTAAAATCCGAATACAAAATAGCTTCTAAAACGAAGTACGCACTTTTCGAATATTTCGTAATACCTTTCGAACTTACGAACGTATTAATAACCTTTTAACGAATAATTAACCATATATTTGGGGAGTACTTAAATATCTTCGTTATTTGTTACTTCGACGACATTCTCATTTTTTCGAAAAATGGAAAAGAACATCTGGGATACGTTTATATAGTTCTCTAAGCCCTGTCAAATGCTAACCTATTAGTTAATACGGAGAAAAGCCAGTTTTATATATAAAAAATCGAATTTTTGAGATATATTATTACTTTAGGATGCATTAAGATAAACTTTAAAAATATCGTTATAACATAGGAAGAAAAAACGCGTATTATAGTTAAAAAAGCATAAGCCTTTTTCAGATTCGCCAATTATTGTAAGAAGTTTATTAAAAGTTTTAGCAAAATAAGTATACCATTATTTAATTTAACGAAAAAAGGAAACAAATCTTTTAAGACGACGAAAATAAAAACGGCTTTTTAAAAAATTAAAAACGCGATTATTAACGAATTAATATTAATTATATATAACTTAAGCCGCTTAGTAAAGCTTAAGACCGATATTTCGGATTACACTTTAGGCGTAATAGCCGGATACCGTAACGATTAAAGTCCTTTATCCCTTATCGCCTCTTACTTTTATAAATTAAAATGAGTAGAATTAAATTATATTATCCTTAATAAAAGATTTATTGTTATGGTTAAAGCTTTCCAAAAATTTAGGTATTACCTTAAGGAAAACCTTTACCAGGTTAAGGTATATACTAACCATAAAAACATTACCCGCTTTATTATCACCAGAGAACTTATAAGACGATGATTACGTTACGTCGAAAAACTGGCAAAATACGATTTCGTTATTATCTACCAAAAAGGATAAAAAAACGGTAAAGCAAATACATTAAGCCGAAAACCGAACTTTGAAAAAAAAGTAATTAAGGTTAATTACCAGAATTTCGATATCATATTAAAAAGATACCTACAATTACGACAGATAGCAATAATTAAAGTAATACCCCTTGAGTTATATTAGAGAATCCAGAAATATAAGGATAATTTACTTAAGAACAAAAAAATATAAAAAGCCCAGACGTTAAAAGAATAATAGAAAATATTAGTATATGATATATACAGGCCTTAGTTATACGGATACCTAGGGATCTATAAAACTTTAAAACGATTATAACGTATTTATTACTTCCTTAAAACGAAATTATTAATAAAGGAAATACGATAATAATGTTACATTTATAATAAAATAAAGATTTAACGATATAAACCATACGGAAAATTACATTTATTATTAGTTGTAAAACGATTATAAAATTTAGTTATTTTCGATTTTATTACCAAATTGCTATTTTTAGGAAACTCAGTTACGGGTATATATTACGACAGTAGTTTTGTAATCGTTAATCGGTTTATAAAGTTTACTTATTTTTTACCATATAATAAGGATATAAACGTAAAATAATTAACTTATATGTTTTTAAGATACATTTTAAAAATATCCGGATTATTAACGGAAATAATTTTAAATAAAAAAACGATATTTATTTCGAAATTTTAATAAGGACTTATAGAATAACTAGGCCTAAATTATAAATTATTTAACGTATTTAAACCTTAAATTAACGGATAAACAAAAAGGACTAACTAAATATTAAAGACCTACTTCCGATATTATATTAACTATAAACAGAACGACTAGGTTTAAAAGTTACCTATCGCATCATTAGCTTATAATATAAGTTATTATAAAAACACTAAAACGATTTTAGTAAACGCTAATTTCGGTTTTATTCCAAAAGTTTATAAAGATATACGCGAAGGATTAGTTAACGTCAAAATAATACTTATATCAGAATACTTTAAATAGTTATATGTAAAAATAAAAATAAAACCTAAATTCGTACGTAACTAGATAAAAGAGTATTATAACGAAAAAGGATTAAAGAAATTAACCTCCCAAAAGGGAGAAATAGTTTAGTTAGTTACCAAAAATGTCCAGACCAAATGATTAAATAAAACATTTAACTTTAAATATATCGGACCATATAAAGTTATTGAGAAAGTCTTAAAAAATAATTTTTAATTAAAACTACCACTTAAGGTTAAATTTCATCCAGTTCTTTACATTTCTTCACTCGAATTAGTAGCAGATATTATCAAAGTTAACATAAAATATAAGGAAGACGCGGAAAAAGATATACTAATATATAAAGCAAAAAGGATTCTAAATGTACGGAAAAAGAACGGATTTACTTAGTACCTGGTTAAATGGAAGAATTACCCAGATTCCGAAAATACTTGGGAACCCGCTAAATATTTTATGAACGTTTAACGCTTATTAAAAAGCTTTTACCAGCAACGACGGATATACCTTAATTAACAGTCGATTACTTAATAAGCTTAGACCAGTCGACCGGATCTGCGACCTGGCTTAACGTAACCGTGGCGACCGCCGCCTTTAATTATTTCTATTCCTTTTTTAAACGTTTAAACTGTTCTATAACTTCCGTACCCTTAATATTACGACGAAGCATTACGATACTTCGACGTCGGAGAAGCCGTTTTTGCTTCTGTAAACGATCCAACTTGTTAACGGCAACCCGTAATATATTTCGAGCTTACTCTTTTTACGTTTTAAACGATTCTTTTCGTTAAGAAGTTTTTGATATTCCGTTTCCGAAGACCTAAGAATATTATGAGGATTACTATAACAAACGTACCGTATGTATTTTACGGAATTAGAGGCGACCTTACAGTTTACACCCTTTTTTTCCGTAACGAAAACAAAAGGGTATATTAAAGTTAAAACGTTTAATACGTTCTGAAAAATTAAAAACGTTAATACGTTAATAAAAATAACGTTTTTTAATTCGACTCGATATAATAAATATAAAGAGGGGAAAGGTTATTTACCAAAATTAACAAATAAGTAAATTGATTTTTAAGGGCAAAAATCCTGGAAGGGAGAAATCGTATTATAATCTAATGGTTTTGGTTATAATATAAATAGTCGGATCTTCCAAAAAGTTGGTTCCGATTAAAGCTAAGGAATTACGTAATAAGTTTAAAGAATTTAAAGCGCTAAGTACCTTAAGTTCCTTAAGCCGCCATACAAGTTTAAAGGGCTCAACGTACTTAAGGGTTTAAGCAGCTTAAGCATTTTAAGCCAAAATAAGGATATATACGCTTGTTATCACCACAGTTTAAATAGATTACCAGCTTGTAATATAACTTAGTTACCCAGATTACCTTTAACAATCTGCTATTACCAGACGTGACTATTGAACACCTTATTGCTCCGTCTCCCATAACATTACTGCTAACATAAACCGTACGACTAGGTTTAATAGTTGGTTAAACCCCTTAGCTATTACAATTTAATAATTACGTTTAATAATAGTAAATTATTAAAGGTAATCTAAGTAACTAAGTTATATTACAAGTTAGTAATCTATTTAAACTTTAGTAATAATAAACGTATATATTCTCATCCTGGCTCAAAATGCTTAAGGGGCTTAAACCCCTTTATTAATTAAGTCCTTTCGCGTCCCTTTAAGCCCTTTCGTAGCTTAACTGGCTCAAGGCCTTAGACTAACAAGGGCTATTAAGTTTTTTAAGCTAATCACGTAACGTCTGAGATTAGGTCGAAGCTGAATTCTTGGAGGTCCGACTATGTATATTGCAGCCAAGACCGCTAGGCTATAACATATTGGGCTTGGTAACCTCCCGTACGGTCGGAAACAGCGGAGGCTAACCTTCAGCTTAAAAGGTTATGGTTACGTAACGGTCTCGAAGAGCTCGAAAGGCCAGGACGTTCGAGCCAGTCAAGCCAGAAGACGGCACGACGGATTCGGCGAGCTGAAGCATTCGAACTGGTCGAATGTATCCAACTGAAAGTAAGACATATTCGCATACTAATTTTATAATTTCTATAAATTATCAGCTTATAGTATGATTTAGTTCCTTAAACTATTGTTAATAATTTATTTTATTAAGTTTAATTATGATATTTTTCAAAATTTTGTTATATAAAATCTACTTATTAATATGAACTTTACAGCTAAGTTTAATAATTTATGAAATTACTTAATCGTTATACGTTACAAGTTATTATTTAATATTATAACTAGTTTTAACATAATATTATAACCTAACACACTTGGCACGCATAGCAACGGCTAGAGCAAAAGTGGGTCAGTCTTTCTTATTTAATTACGTAATCCAAAATGGTCGAACGGAATTGGTTTGACCATATTTAACCATAAAAAAGATGGTCGAACAGGATTGGTTCGATTATATTCGACCATAAAGGTATAGTTAAAGGGGATCGGTTCGATCATATTTAATTATAAAAAGCATATAAACGTTCGTTATTACCATAATTTAAATGGTTTTAACTTATAATATAACCTGGATATGTAAATTATTTTTAATAATTTATTATTAAATGTAACGTACCACACAAGCTTGTCGCGCACACAAGCTCGTCGCGCGTTTTTTCTTGGCATTTAGCACCTCGCAATAACGCATCCAAATAACTCAACCACGATACCTCCAATTGGATTTAAATCAATCGTATTCTTTTTCGCGGACCGTATCTACATCTTTCTAATAAGTGCACGTATTATATTAAGGCTGATTGCGGACGTCATATTGCTATTCCTTCCTCCTAACCTCCATGGGACCGATTACCTTTTAACGCGTACAAGCCAATATTACCCCCATTTCGAAAGTACTAAAACCGACCGACAAAAAAACAATTACCAATCGACTTCTTAACCCATATACGCCAGCGTTTCTTATCCGGCTTTAATACGTGGCAGGTATTCGCAAAATACGTCGCATCGGAAGGCTATAAGGCTTTGTTGGAGGGCGGGTTACAAGACTATGGGGCAAGGCTGGTAGGGTACGTTCTAGGGCGCGTCGTAAGGCGTATCGCGGTATTGTAGGATTTGTCGGAGCAACAATTAGATTCTGCGTAATTAAAGAATTAAAACAAACGTTTGTAATAGAAAAGAACACTTACTAGATGAGATAAGCAAGTTCTTTTGGCCGGCAGGAAAGGTGGGAGCAACAGAATGTTGTTAATAGCTGTTGGAAGTGGCTGTTGCCAGAAGGCTAGGAGGAAGGAATGGTAATATCACGTCCGCAATCAGCCTTAATATAATGCGTGCACTTATTAGAAAGCTGTAGATACGGTCCGCGAAAAAGAATACAGTTGATTTAAATCAATTAAAGGTGTCGTAGTTGAGTTATTTGGATGCGTTATTGCGAGGTGCCAAATGCCAAGAAAAGAACGCGCGACGAGCTGGTGTGCGCGACGAGCTTGTGTGGTACGTTAAGTATTAAATACCTTATTATTTCGTTTTTTATAATATTACTGTTAATATAAACCGTACGATGAGGTTGAATAATTTAAAAAAAACTTTTTAACGGTTATATATTATAAGCTTTTATTTACTAATATCGTTAAACTTTAAGTAATATCTTTAATATTATATCGTCTAGTAATCAGCTCGCTTTTAAAAGAACCTTTTAAATTTTCGAAAATAATATTATATATTCCGATAATAAGGAAATTTAAGGTGATCTCGTTTAAAAAAAAAACCTTACGACAATTTAACTAACTAATTAATACGGTTACGTAAGTTATTAACGATAAGATTAAGCTTATTAATATGTTAAAAAAACGCGAAACTAGTTAAAAACTTAAAAACTCAAGTTAATAAAAGAAATAAATATAAAGCAGCCCTATTAATCAAATTACCCAGTTTAGCTAATACAACGTCTTTAAATAACTTCCGACAAAAAAACTGAAGAAGTTTTAAAACTTATTAAGCTTACTCATTTCGACGCAACTATTACCAAGTTATAATAGTTCCTTATAAAATAACGCACTTACTTTAAATACTTTTTAATTAAACTTATAATATTTACCTTTCGAGTTTAATTCGTTATAGGATAGTTAACCGGAAACGCGGCCACCCGGTTTAAGCTTACCCTTTATAAGTAGGTTATTAACCCTTCCGAATAAAGGTCCGCAAAAATTATAATTATTTATAATAATTACGAAAGATTTAAGGAAAAGTTAAAAAAAAGTATTCGCAAGAATAAACGAAAAGATCAAGGCCGAAAACAAAATTAAGGATTTAAAGTAAAAAGGGTTAACCTTTAAATACGATAATTTTTGCGCCTAGTTAGCCTTTAAGATTAACTAACGATAAAAGGTATTAATAATTACATTTTTTTGATGGCCTGAAAGAAAAAGTATAAAAAGAATTATTTAAGGATAAACGTTCCGAAAAGTTGGCAGATTATATCATTATAGTAATCAAAATCGACGACTAGCAGCACGCCTAAAGGATTCGACATTCTAAGGACCGGCAAACTAAAGTACCCTTTAATATTAACATATTACGAAGAACTAATGTATCCTATGGAACGGTATTAGAACCTATAAAATTAGGCGTAGATTAATAATATAACCTCCGTACCATTAAATGCTTTAATTGCAACAAGATAGAATATAAGGTTTATTAATATAAACCATTAAAAAGGTTACGATAAAATACTTGGATATTAATTTCTAAAGGACCCTCTCGAAATAACCAAGGTAATAATAATCGATTAATTAATATATTCAGGGTTAAAGATAACTATAACCCCCCTAAGGAAGTATAACAGGGATTACAAAAAGCAAAAAAGTTATTTTAAGCAGCTATCCAAAAGTAGCGAATCCCTGCTACAGGATTTACAATAACCTAATAGCTGAAAAAATACGATGGATAAAAGGAGCTTATAAAGGACAAATTACTTTCTCGTTTTTTTTAAAAAAAACGGCAATAGCGGTACCACTAATTGGAACTAAACGCATAGATTAAGGAATACAAATGTTAAAACGAGAACCTGCTGCCAGGATAACCGGACTAATACGGCAAACTTCATATTATCTAATATAAGCGCGCTTATTACCTAAACATATGGAAGAACAACGGTATATCGAGAAAGAACTTCCGCAAATATATAACTTGGGATTTAACTTTTATAATCAAACAAAAAAAGATCCTAAGGATGAACAATAATACGGATATTTAAGGATATACGCCCCGGAAAACATTATCAACATTATTACGGTAGCAACAAGTTAACCCGAAAGAAAGATTTATCTTAACGGAAACCTTATATGCCATTTCGGATAATACGACTATAAAATAAAATAAAAATGAGTTTATTAAATTATCATAGAGGTATCTTTGGGAATAATTAATAATTTGAACTTCCGTTTAACCTTTACGGACGACTCGAATAAGTGACGAAAGATTAAAAATAAAAAAGAAAGAAAAGAAAATATAAAATAATACGATGCCCAGTTTTAAATACGACAAAAAGGATAAAAAGATCCCGAATTAAAATACATTAATAAAGGAAACTTCTAAGTGTAAGTCCTGTTACTCGGAGCTACTTTACGCAGACAGGAAAAACAGTTAAAGCAATTATAAGCCTTTAATCAGTAAGACTAAAAACATATTAAAGCGTTAAAAGATAAGTTAAAAACCGAACGCCACCTATAAAAAAACCGTAAGATAATAAGACTTAAAAAACCCAGCAGGAACTTCCTAAAAAGGCTTTAAACGCGATAATAAAAACTAAAAACAACTTTATCACCCTTGTTATAACCTAGTGGTCTTGGTTATAACATAAACGATCGGATCTCCTAAAAAGTTGATCCCGACCCAAGCTAAGAGATCACGTGACAGGCTTAAAGAACTCAAAGCGCTAAGCACCTTAAGTTTTTCGAGCCGTCGCACGAACTTAAAGGGTTTAACGCGCTTAAGAGTTTGAGCCGCTTAAACTCCTTAAGCCAAGGCGAAGATATATACGCTCGTTATCATCATAGTTAGATAAGTTACCAGTTTGTAATATAACTTAATTACTCAGATTATATTTAATAATCCCCTATTACTAAACGTAACTATTATTTACCCCATTACTTAATTTCTTACAAGGTTACTACCAACATTTCTTTTTTGTAGTAGTATTTAACGCCGGGGGGTTAAGCCGTATAGCGGCTGTCCCAGAGCCTCCCTGAGGGCATATAGGGCGTGCTAAGCTAGGTAAAGCTATCTTTAACTAACTTATCTACAAGTATAAACCTATTTAGCAATTTTTCTCCGTAAACGCGTCGCCGTTTCCAGCGCATCAAGTTGTATTCTTTTTTTTTCGTGCGAAGGTAATACCCAGCATTTTCCCCTTTTCCTTAGCGGGAGTTTCGAGGGTTAAAGCTCAAATTATAGTTGTAATAACTGGGTATGTTAGCTGGCTGTCTACTATATATTACGCGCCTAGGCGTATTAATAAGTATAAATTATTCTTTTTCCTTATCCTTTTTAATTCCCTTAAAAACGCCCAAACTACCCGCCACATTCCTTATATCTAATTTAAAGAAAATCGCTGAAGCTTGGGGTAATTTTTGCCGTTATAGGATAATCGCTCCGTTTGGAACGATATCCGGTAACGGTAACGGCTTTAATGTAACCCCGTTCCGGTTCTTTTGCGTATAGATATCCCCGTAAAACCCCGGAACCCCGATATAATTCTTAAAGGCGATTAAGTTATTCATAAGCTCTTTTAAGTAAGGAGCCTTATCCTTAGGTCCTTATGGACGCGTTTTCGGTTTTAATAGCCAATTTTCGAAAAAGGCGTCCGCCTTTTTGCAATAAACTAAATGTTCGGATGCTTTAAGTTTACCGTAAATACAGTATAATTCGGCGTTATCGTACTTAAATCTTCGGTAATACCAGGCAAAGTTTTAATATCCCGTACGGAACGTTAGGTAATAATAAAAGGCCCGTTTCGTTAAATATTCCAGCTTATCGGGATCGCGTAAATAATACTTTAATTTCCAAACCTTATAACGTTATTAAGGTTAGTAAAAACTATTTTTATTACGCTTTTCGTTACGTTCTATTTCGTAACTTTACCTTAAATTTAATTCCGTAAGTTATAGTTATATAATCGTTATTAACGTTTTTTAACTTTACGCCCGTTTTCGCCAGCTTACCCGCCAGTTTTTTTCCTTTTACGCCGTAATATCCTAAACTTTAATATACCCCGACGTTATACGTATCCGCAGTTACGTAGAATTTTAAGTATACTTATTGGAAGGATATAATGGTATTTGCCTTAATCCCTTAAATCGTTTCCGTATTATCTAGGTAAACCCATATTCGTTTCCGGTTAATTTCCGGTAATCCCGTAACGACGTACTTTAATCCTTTTTAAGCTTTTATCACTTCCGTATCGAAGATAATAGAGTAAGGGTTTAGGCGTTCGTATCCTATACTAAGAAGTCGTTTATTTTGGTAAACCGTAAAACCGTAACCAACTTCCGTTTTTATCCTGCAAGCGGTCCGAAAAAATAATAACGTCCTCCGGTAGCAAAGCTATATACCAGGCTTCGAAAGTTATGGGAGCTTCTTTTTTGGTAAATCCTTATGTAAGGTCCTTTTTCGAACCAGGTAAATACCTCAAGGGGATTAAGATAAGTCGTTATATAAGTGGTAATATTTTTGCCGTTATTTGTATTTTAATCTTGAGATTTTACAAACCCTTTACCCCGTATCCCTTAATAGTTTTAACTAGTTCGGCTTTTTAAGTTAAAGGGTGCTTTTTGTCGACAGTTCGAAACTTATACGCAAAGTTCCATAATGCGAAATTTAAGGCCACTTATGCTGTCGGCAATCCCGAATTACGATATAGAACGTCCGTAAGTGTTGTTTTCTATACTGGCAAGGTAACTTTGGTAACGAAGGTAAAAACCCGTTAAACTCTCTTTACCTACCAGCCTATTTTAAAGTTAACCTTATTTTTTCCTTCTTATTTAGTGCGTTTTCCGTATTACGTTTCCGCGCCGTATAATACCATAAAAATAATATACGTAACCATAGCTTTCCGTAATCCGAACGCCGGGGGTCCGTATTTCGTATTCGCTAGGTACCGTATATGTTAAGTAAGCTATATTACTTTATTTATTCTTTCTAAAACATATCGCCTAAATGTTAACTTTTTATTAAACCATACCTTAAGTTATTTAAGTGTTAGCGTTTTTTTACTATCTTCCGGTTTTTTTACCGGGTGGATTATAAAGTTGTCGTCGATTACTACCGACGGGTTATATTCTTTTCGCATTTTGGTAATATATAATACTTCGAATTTTTTTAAAGCGAAATAAACCCGGTTTTTGTTATTATAATATTTGTTATACTTTCCAAACCAAAGGTTATGCGTTGTTATTAAATATTCTAAACGTTTTATATAAACATAAATCGGCCGTATAACCGAATCTTAAAATCCGGTCTTATTATAAAAGTTTTATAAGATATAACATATATAATATCGGGGAAAATAGGAGGCCTTAAGGTATACCATATCGGACCCGGCTATAGTCCGTTATTTTAAATTCGAGCCATACCCGGATTTTCCTATCCGATAAGAAGGATTTCATAAAACGGAATATCGGCAGCGGCTAACTTTAGCATCTTATTTTTTTAGTAAGCGTTTTTATAATAAAATATCGCGCGTTCTTGATACGTTTATCGTAATTATAAATACCTTTCGTTTAATTGCGAATATTTATTCCGTATCGTATACGAAAAACGTCATTAAATTTATCGTTAATTATTTAGGTAACGCCTTACCGTATTATGGATTAAGGATATTATTCGTTAAGGCGATTTACGTTAACCACTTTATTATCACCTTTTTTAACCTTTTGCCGAAGTAGGAATGTAAGGCTATAAGCCGCCAAGACCTTAGCAACTTTTTATTTCTTTTCCTTACTTTAGGTATTATCGATATCTTGGCGTTCCGCTAGGCGGCCGGGAAGTATGCAAGTTATAGCGCATTTTTAAAAACGTCCTTAACGTATCATTTAACTGACTTTTAGCCAACCTCTAAACGCTTAACCGTAACGCCGTTTATCCCGGATAACGTATTCGATATTTTTATAATATAAGTTTCGGCTTCTTTAAGTATTACCGTAATATTCTAAGATAATTAGCCGTTCCGTTAATTCATATCGTTTAAAAGGTTATAATTTAAGTTGTCGTTTACTAAAAATCGTTTTAAGATTTCCGTATGTAAAATCTTAGCCTTATTAAACGTATTTTTTATTACCTGATTTCTTACCCGTAACGCTAAGGATTTTAACCTAGATTTAAACTTATGTTAATTAATAATTTTATAAAGTTTATGGTCCATAAAGGCCGTCCTGGTAACTTTCCGCCAGTAATTTCTTTTTGGCCTTACGGATAACCGATAAAAATTGCTGATGTTCGTCCGTATAGCTTTAATCCGGGCTACTTTAGTTCGTACGTTATGTATATATTTTCGAATCCTTATAAGTACGGTAAACGTCTTGGTAATTTTTCGTTCATTATAACGCCCGGCATCCTTAATTTATTACCGTCTTATTTATTACTTTTATCGCTAGCTGGAAAATCGAAGTAATAGCTTTTACCCGGAAATTCAGCTTTTCCGGCGAAGCTACCGGGCCCGTTTCCGGCAAGGAAGCTACGCCCGTTACGACTAAATCAGTAAATTTATTTAGCTTCGGCTCCGATATTCGTAATTAATATTACTTTTATTCATTTTTGCTTATATCCGGGATAATTGTTAAAAATATAAAATAATCCGATCCAGAATTAAGGTTATCATATACGAATATTTCCGTAAAAGGGATATTAAAAAAGATAAAGTCCAGTACGTATCTTGCTTTATGTATGGGTTTACCGGGTATGTCTATATAAACCATTTCGTTAATAGTAAACTATTATAAGATATTTTTCCCCTTATTTTTTCCTTTAACCTTTAACTCGAAATACGGATGTTATATATTTTAATTACCTCTTATTAAGTAATTATCTGCCGGTATTAGGTTAATAAGGTAATTAACCGTTAGGTTCGTACGGGACTTTCGGTACGTATTAAATTTAAAGTATTTATTAACATTTAGTTATAGCAAATCTCGAAAATAAACTAATCGTCGTTGTTATACCGATAGGTAACGTCCTTTTTTGAGGTAGGTTATAATTTAAGACCATTTCTTTTCGTTCGTTTAATTATTTATTAATACGTAAAAACTAAATTCCGGGTGGTTTTATATTTTCGTATCTTTTTTGCCTAAGATTTTTAAACTTAAATTATATTTATTTTTTATATTTAATATAGTTTTCATAAGGTAATATATAATATTAAGGTATTACGAACATTATTCTAAGTTACGTATAAGTTACTTAATTTCGGTAATTCGCTTTTAGTCATACGACGCCGCCGGCGCCTTTATTCCCGTTTATTTTCCGTTATTAAATAGAAGGGGTAATTTAGATATTAGTTATTTTAACTTTCATAGCTAAACGTATACGTAAGTTACGTCAGTTAGTATTAGCTTTTGCGGTATTTCGTACCTTAAAGCGGGGTAAGTGATTTTTTATGGCCATTTCGATAAATATTTTAACGCTACCGTTATTTCTGGTATCCGTTAATTTTAACGCCGTAATTGGCCTTAATCCGGAGTTGTACGTTTTTAAAGGTATATAAATAAGCCTAGACCTTATAAAGGTCGTTCCGTTATAAGTTCTTTTTTTGCCGTTAACTGCCTAGCTTGGTTACTGTTTATCGCGCTTCTTTATTATGGGTTAAAGCGGTTCCCCGTTTTCCATAGCCTATCCCTGTTCTGGTATAATATTCTTTTTTATATCTTTTAGTTCCCGGCTTCCGGACGTTTTTTAATTCGTTTTTAGTTAGCCGTATTAACTGTGCCTTAACTTGCTTAAAGGTAACCACGCAGTTTTCGTATCCTACCTGGAAAGGACCTTAATAATTCGCGTATTTAAGGGGCCGCTCATATTCCCTTTCCGGGTACTGGTATAACTTGTTTCCGTAATTATTATACCGCGTAACCCGTTAATACCGTTTTTTAATGCAATGCCTTTAGTATCCTAGGTTATGTAATTTGGTTACCGGTTTTTTCGTTATTAGTTTGGATTGCCCGTTAATGTTAAAAATTTTAAAGGATTTAATTAAGGTTGGAAGGGGATTGTCCGGGTTCCGCGGTTAATTATAAGGTCGGGCCCGTGTCTCAACGGTTTGCAACTAATAAGCCGATATTTGGTTTATACGTAAACCTTATTATAAATAACGTTTTACGTATTAATAACGCGTCCCGGGTTAATATAATTCGGAAAAGTATGCGACACGTTCGGTACCGCGTAAGTATATTATTGTTCCGGTATTTAAATATTATCGACGTTTATAATTTTGCTTAAGCGTTATTTTACGTCCGATTCGAAAGATATGTCCCGGATTTATTTGGTAGCTAATTTAACAAATTATCCCGTTTTCGTAATCGTAATATTAGGATATCCGGCAATTATAGCCTTGCCTTTTCGAATTCTTTATATATAATAGTTTTTAACGTAAAAGGCTGCTTTTTATAAGCCCGCCGCTTTTCGTTTAAACGGATTAGGATTTTGTTATCCTTTTTATTAAAAAAACTAAAATACGGTGAAGTTGGTTTTAAGAGTCGATTTGGCGAGTTTTGTACCGTTACTTAAGTTAAAATTATATCCTGATTTAGGTATATTGGCCTAGGAAACTTGCTTATTTTTCGTTTCCGAATTAGTTAACTACGAGCTTAATAGCCGTATGGGGGCATAAAGCGCCCCGTTAAAGGTCGAAAAAACCGCCGTATTAAAATAGTCGACGAATATTTCGATAAGAAATTTTGCTTTTACCCTATGATCCGTTAAATAATTAGCTTTATACTTTTTAATGCACGAATCCATATATCCAGCTAGGTTTTTAATAACTTATTTTTTAACCTGGATTTGTCGTTTTATTTCGTTGAATCGGAAAATAACAATTAAAGTCGTAATATCGGATTAAAGTTAATTAGCGGCCTTTCCGTTGATAAGGTCTATTACCGGGAAAGCCTGGATATTAGCAGGTTTCTTGCTTTTATTCCGCTATAATTATATAAGGTTTAAAGAGGTAAGTAACTTAAGCTGTTAAATATATTAAGCCATATCGTTAAAAACCCTAATTAGCTGCGGTAATATAATAGGGGCTTTTATCTTCGTCGGTTGCTGGTAGTTACCAGTAATTGCGAGATTTTAGCCTTAGTATTTTTGTCTCAGCTAATGGCGAATTCGCCAGAAGCGCCGAAAGTTAAAAAATTAGGTATGATGCACGCTTAAGCATTAACAGCTTTAAACGTACGGACGAAATATAAACTGAAAAGTAATTACTAGTAACATAGACCGTACGACTAGGTTTAATAATTAGTTAAACTTTTTAACCGTTATACGTTACAAGCTTTTATTTAATAATATTATTAAACTTTAAGTAATATCCTTAACATTATGTTATCCAGTAAGCAACTTACTTTTAAGTAAACTCTTCAGGTATCCGAAAACAACATTATAAATTCCGATAATAAAAAAGCTCGACCTAGTTTTTCGTAAAAAAAGACCTTGTGTCAGATATAAGGGACATCAGTTGTGTTATTGTATTAGGCTAGATACTTGTGCTGTTGCACGCGTACAGCATTAAGTAGCTTAGCTACGGAACATATATGGGCCGATCAGTAGGTGACCTTTCCGTATATAAGGGGCGCTACGCACCCCCCAGCTAACTGACATACCCCTTTAACGCCTTGAAGTCTTTACGGCGTTAATCGTTACACTTCATCACTTCCTAAAGCTACAGCTATTTATTCCACCTTTCCTCCCGCGATTAAATCCTTCTAATTAACTAATTTCTTATTTAAAATAACTTTTAAAGCTTTCCTCCACTAATTTAAAGCTTTTGTAATATTTATTAGTCCTAGCTGCTTTTTAAAATTTTTAAAGGCTTTTCGTAATAGGGTTTTAATTAATCCATTAGCCAGCATATCGGCTATAGGCGTATAATTTATTTTGATTAGGTCCTTTTTTGCTTCCTTTCGTAATTAATAATTATATATATTTACGTAACGTAATTCTATTTATAAAATTGCGATATTAGCGTTAATTAACCATATGGTCGGTTAATTATCATACTATATATTTAACGGTTTTATATCGAAACCAACTTTTATTCTTTTAATTAAGTAAAAATTAAATAAGACTTTTTTAATAATTTACGTAAAGGATAATAATTCGGTTTCGGTTATAAAAGTAGTTATGATATCTTATTTATTCGCCCGATATTTTATTACTTTTTCGAAAAGTTTTATTATATAAGCTTAAAAACTTTTTCGATTAATTATATTATCCTTAAAAAAGGCCTTACTTTAAGTATTTATCGAGTTTTCGTTCCTAAACAATAACGTTAACGTTTTAATACCGATTAAGTATAATATGATTTTATTAATAACGTTATAATATATGTTCTTATAGTTTTGGTTAAATCGTACAAGTCGGAATATTATAAAAAATATATTAAGTTGCGTATCAACTATAATATATAAAATAAAATCGATCTTTTTTTAGTATTTATTAATTAAGCCTAAAAAGGACGGATTAAGATTTAGCAATAGTTTAACGTTTATTAGTAATATTTTTAAAATGTTATTTAGATTCTTTTTAATGATTAAATTAACCAATTTGTTTATAACGTTAAATTAAGATAGTTAGATCCTTTTATTAAGTTTATCTTTAATTATTTCGATTATAAGGAACCATTATACGAATTTATTATTTATAAAAATATATCGTTTTTGTATTTATTAAATTAATTAATCCATAAATTTTAATACTTTTTATTATATATAACCATTATGTCGTCGACGTAAAAGAATAAAAGTATTTTTTAACCAAAGGAATAACATAATTAGTAAAAAATAAGGTTAAGTCCTAAATCCTTAAGTACGCTAGTAAATCCTTTTGCTAAAATAAAAGCGATTTTTTAATCCGTATAGTATCTTTTTAATTAGGAGTATTTTATTACGTTCTGGGTATTTTAAGGGCGTTTTTATATATATTTTATAGGGTAAGTTCGCGTTAACGAAGGCGTTTATAACGTTATATTATTTAAGCTAAAGCTTAAATTTAACCGTAATAACGATTAAAGTTTAAAATAACCTTTTAGTAAGTATGGATACGTATATATCGTTATATACGTTTTTAAATTCTTAATTACTTTATGTAATGCGATAAACCTTATATTTTTAAAGTTAGTTATGCGTATTAAATTTGTAAACGTATATTTATATATATTTTAATATTTGTTTCCCTTTAATAAACGACTAATTAACGGTTCCCCAGGATTTTATCTTTTTATGATTTTGTAAAAAAACCGTTTTGGCGTTACGAAATATTCTTTTTAAGAAATATATATTTAGTTGTTTATGGCCTTACGGTGGTAACGGATGGTTTTACTTATGTACCCGGTTTAACAACCTCGGTAACGTTTTTACTTTTGATATATTAAAGTCCTTCCGATTAAGGCGGTATGTATTTTGATTTTTTAAGTTTTTTAAATTTCCGTAATTTACCGGCCGGCTATTACGGGTATTTATAAAGTAAGCTATTTATCCTGTATTAAATACGGCTTTTTAGATTTTATAGTTATCTTTAATAACACCGTTTTAGCTTCGAACGTACGAGGAACTCATATTTATAACCCGTAAGGTATTTTCGTTTTTTACCAGTGGTTTATATTAAATAAAGGGACGGAAGCCTAAAATTATCTTTATTAATTCCGCCGGTACAGTAATCCTAATAGTTATTAATGTAAATGCTGGTGGCGGTAATGGTGCAGGGGTCGGAAATGGCTTAAGTAAAGTGGTTATATAAGGATAATTAGTTTTATGTAAATAAGCTTCTTTTTTTTTATCCCGCACGTTTTTTTCGTTTATACCGTTTTAAAATTATCCCTCCGATTTAGCCGGTAATTGAATCCCGCTTAAGCTTTTATCCTTTTTTGGATATGTCTTTGGTAGTTATTAATTTGATTAAGTATTTTTATTTATCGAAGTAAAATCTGTAGTTCGCTTTCCGCAATGTGGAAAAGGTGGTTTTTAAAGTTTTTAATATTACTAAAAAAGGTAAATTTTTCGTTAAATTATATGTTTTATATGGCGATAATTCTATTCGTTAATAAGTTCTAAATTTGGTAAATATTTGTTAATTGGTAACCGACGAGGAAGTTAATTTATATTTTACGATTTAATTTCTAAACCCTTTACTCTTCTTTTATAATGGTGGTCGTTATAACGTAGGCCATACAGCTATAAGTACGTAAATAAGTCTTTTGGGGTTTTCGATTAAATATTATAACGCCGTTTTTGTACGTTAAATAAGTATAGTAAACCTTATATAAAGTTTGCTAAAAGAAAGAGTATTTAAAGGTACGGTTATATAGATATACTACTGTTTTAAAGATATATACGATTAGGAACGTTAATAACTTAACCCTATTTCGTATCGTAAATGCCTTTTCCTTAATTATACCTTTTAAGCGCTTTACACCCTTATTATAAATTTAGGTATATATTATTAAAAGCTTAAGTCTGATTCTGAAAGGAGGCGATTAAAGTTATATTTCGAAGATGCTAATTTTTTAAGATTTCGTTATCGCATTTGATTACTTATAAGAAAACTTTGTTTTGGTTTTTTAGCATTCTTAAAAGGTATTAAAATGTTGTAATTAATATATCTTACTTTCGGTTTTTCAGATAAATATCCTAAATAAAGCCTAAGTATTTATCAGTAGCGAATATAACGTATTTATATTTTTAGGGCATTTTTCGAAGTTAATAAAGTCGCCGGCAATTTTCTGGCCTAATCAGGATATTTCCTTTTAATGTTTGCAACGTATTTATCTTTTCGTTTTGATTTATTATATGCTTAACATTCGATTATTATAAAACCTTTTAATCGGACTCCTTTAATAGAGGATTATAACTAGGCGATTACATCGGGCCCTGGCTAGCCTAGGTGTAAGTGTTATATAGCACCATTATTTATACGTAATAATCTTTTCGTTCATAATTTAACGTTTCGTTTGTAAATGGTAAGGGTTGCATAAAACCTAATTACGTTAATATTTTCGATAACGAACTAATTAAATTCATCTGTTAAGGTAGTTATAACTTGATTATATTTATTTTAAATATAGTTATTAATTCTTTAGTTCTCTTATTAATAACCTCTTTCCGGAGCTGTTAGAATGATATTAAGTTGTATACGAATTCTTTATAATAAGCTATATCATAAAGCCGGAACGTTTTCGTACCGCTAGGGCTTTAAAATAACATATTAACCTTTCCGTACCCTTTAATCGGAACAAAACTATTGCCTGAGTATATTCCGTTACCTTACACGGTTGGTCTGAAATTCAAAAACCTGTTAATAAGGTTAAAAATATATATCGTAAATCTTCAGTCCAGAATGGATAAATTCTTCAAGGGGTAAAACAAAGCGCTTATAGCGTTACATTAATTAATAATTAAAAACTACGTTAAAATTTGTTTTACTTCTTTTAAAATTTAATTTACTTTTATAGTTAACCTTTTCATGGTTTTCGATAGGCCGTTAATTCTTTCTTTTAAGGATTAATCGGTAACTACTTAATTTCGAACGAATAATTTTAAACTTTCGCTAAATCGGAAACCATTTGAAACTTTTCAAAAAATGTATAAAAGTATTAAGTTAGCTTATAATAGTTATTTAAGGACACTTTATACCGTATACCTTATACATTTAACTTTTAACGTTTCCGCTTGCTAACGCTTTAGTCCGTATGGGAACCTTTACGATTACCTCGTTTCGGCGTTCGTACCGGAGTCTCTTTTCGTGGTTAAAGGTTAATAAGCTTGGTTTCTTCCTAATCGGGGTTATCCTAATTAATGGAATCCGCGGGAATCCCGTAGAACGTAAGAAACGTTACGTTGACGTTTTTCGATGTAAATAGTTAATCGGTTATAACCTAATAATTTAAAAGGTTAGCTGCTACCTTTTGGTTACTAATTATATTATTATCGATCTTTGCTTTCTTTATTATTTAAAAGATTGTTATTTAGATCTTTATGTTAAAAACTAAAGCTATATATAAGTCGTTAACGTATATAATCGTTATATTTGTTTTTGTGATACCATGCCCCTATTCTTAACCCTTGATCTTTTATTATCTTACTATCTTTTCTTTTAACTTCCTACCAGATTTCGAAGTTTGCTTTAACCTTTTGCGGTATTCTCGTTAGGTATTAATTAATAATCTGCCGTCATACACCTTGCCGGATTTAGCTAGCTTAATGTACTACTTTCGCAGGCTTTTCTCTAAAAAAAGACTTATTTCCTTAATCGCCAAAAATACAGGTTCCAGAATTTATTTCGTAAGATTGTTAATACCTTTACGGAAAGTATCGTACTTTCGATCATTATAAATATGTATTGTAAATTCCTGATTATAAGCTTATTTACCTTCGATCGTTATCTTAAGAACGTTTGTAAGATAACCTGTAAAGTCGACGTCTTCGAATATATTATCGGAAGCTTAGGTATTGTTTTACCTTTAAAAACAAATTCGTTTTTTCGGATATAAAGCTATATCGGGTTTTGTAAATCTAACAGGATACAAACGTAAATGATTAAGATCGATAAAGTCCTAAATATCAAGCGCGTACGCTCTAAATTGGAATTCGCCTTTAAAGCGGTCCCAGTCCTTAGGTCCCTAGTAGATAATTTAAGATATCGACTATACGGTCACCATTATTGCTATTAAAGTATATTAATGATTTCTACTGATATACAGCCTATATCGTTTTAATAATAATTAATCAGTTAATATTTACGTAAATTAAGCAAATAAGATTTTACTTGACAATTATAAGGGACATCAGTTATGTTGTTATATTAGGCTAGATATGTATGCTGTTGTACGCGTACAGCGCTAAATAGCTTAGTCACAGATCATGTATGGGTCGATCAGTAGGTGACCTTTCCGTATATGGGGTGCGCTACGCACCCCCCAGCTAGCTGACACCTTGCGACGATTGGATTAACTGATTAACGTAATTACGCAACTTATTAACGATATATCCGAGCTTACTAATATACTTAAAGAAACTCGGCACTAATTAGAAGCCCAAAAAGTCAAATTAACAAAATAAGTAAATATAAAACAACCCGATTAACTGAACTAACCAGTTTAACTAATACAACTTATTTAAACAATTTACAGAAAAAAAGCCGGCGAAATTTTAAAACTTATTAAACCTACCCCTTTTAACGGAATTACTACCAAGTTAAAACCTAAATAAATTTAATAAAAGTATTTAAAAATAAATTAAAGTTAGATAACTCATTATACCGTAATCTCAAGCTTTATTATTATTTATTAGTTTAATAACCAAGCCTACTGAGAATTCTAATATTAAAAGTATTTATTATTATTTCATTGAAAAATTAGATACAAGTTATAATAATCAAATAATAATCAATTAAATTTAAAATAAACTCAGGATTTCGATAAAAATATACTATTACGTACTAGAAGATGGAAACATTTTCTTATCTTAAACGCTTTCGAAAAATATTATTTAATCGAATTTAAAACGTTTTACGGAAGTAACGGTATTATTACGCTGAAGAGGCTTACTTATTTTCTTATAGGCTTTAAACTTTTAACGTATTTTCTTTCTTTATTTTAAAACGTCTATATTCGTTATATTTCGAAAGTCTAATACGATATTAGCATATGTATAGCGCGAAATCTTTTCTTTTGGTTTTTATAACGCGTTTAAAATTATTATAACGTTGGATAATATTAAATCCTGATTCGGGAAGGATAAGTTTATTTTATTTAATCTTAATAGCGTTGTTTACAAAAAAGGATTCCTTTAGTTATGCTTATACCGGCCGTTTTTCCGTTTACTTCCGCCGGTTCTATGTCCCCCCCTCCCCCCTCCTCGGCGAAAACTTTTAAAAATATTCTTAAAGTAACAAAATAAAAGGGTTATTTCCTAAAAAGGATCAAAAGCTATGAGGGTACCTTGCCGACATGGTTTATTAAATCGTTTAGTCTTTTAAATTAAAGTTATTTAATACTTCAATATAAAATTACTTCAATTAAATTAAAAGCGACTTAATTACGCGAAACTAATTATATCCTTAATAAATATCAAAAACCTAAAAATAAACGTCTTTAAAAAAGGAATATGTATTATATAAAAAAGAAAGACTTTTCTAGCCGAAGAAGAAGGGGGTAATAAAAGATTACCGCTAATAACGGCGAAAGGTAACCGTCATAAAAAGGTTAAAACGAATGAACAGAAGTATAGCGTTTACGGCAAGCCCGGACATAATACGGGTACTTATAAGAAGGCTATAAATTCGTCGACCGAAAACGAGTTCGATTAGTTTGATTTAATTTATGGCGTTATGGTTATTTTATTTCAGTATAAGGTCATAAAATGCTAAAAGATATTCAATTTACTTATATGTTCGACTCGCCTGCCTGAGACGTTATGCAAAAATAATAATACATTAAGAAACAGCTTACGCGGATATATAAAACAAAATTCGATTTCGGTTTACGAAATCGCAGTAAATCTTAAAAATTGAAGATAATTCAAAAGATTGTAAAGATAGGCGTTATAAAACACTATTAACGTTATTACGGTAACGGCAAATTAAACTAAAGAAAAAGCTGCCCTAACGAGAATCTTATGTACTATTTCGGATAATACGGTTATAAGTTATAAGATAAATAGATTTATTAACCACACACACTACCTAATGAATTGCCTTAGTAATTCATAGTAGATTTCACCTAAATACGCGATATATAAAATATAATAATGAATTAATAAGAATACACGAAATAAAAAGGGCGAATAGATTTAAAAAATAAGCTGAGTATTTTATCTTATAAGCCATTTATAAATAAGTGTATCGTCTTATTAAATAGAAACTTTAATATAAAAAACGAAGAACCTAGAAGTTTTAAATAATGAATTAAAAGTAGAATTGCTTTATAATTGCTTAACGGAAATTACTAAATAAGTCTTTACTCTTTAGGTGATGATTTCCGAACCGGTATAGTATAATCTGTAACGTACATTTTAATTTGATAAATATTAAAGTAGGATTTACTAAATATAGAAACGTTTATTTTGAAGGTTAAAGGAATTGTATAAAATATTAAGTTAGCTATTAAAGGAGACGGTATTTCCTATAGATTAATATATAGCTTTATAGGAAATATGTATTTCGTATTTAATCTTAAAAGTTTATTTATATTTATGTAAAGTTTATATATGTTAAAGCCTTGTTTTCCAGGCGCAGCCAAATACACAGAGAATTATTCCACGATATAATTTCCACGATAAATACTATACTCAGTATCTTCGAACACCATGATTTATTAATAGTTTTCACTGTGAATATAGATTATATAACTTAGTCCCATAAAACCTTACCTCAACGCCGACTGCTGGGCCTTCGTAAATACGTAATTTCTCGATTAATATCCGCTTGGGAGGGTCTTAGGTATAATTACCAATAAACTTCGACCCTGATAGACCTTAGGCCCGTTAGCTTTACGCTTTAGCAGGGTTAATATAATTTAAAAATGTTAAATTATTGGTAACGAACTTTAAAACTAAATCTTAAAGGTAAACGTTAATAATAGACTTTAAGCATAAACCTTAAAGGTAAATTTTAAACACGCATAAGAGATTTTCGCAAGTTTTGTTAATCTTACCCCTCGATCGTTTCTATAACATTTTCTTCGAATTAGTTATTAACCAAAACATTATGCTGCATAATTTTAAATATGCAACAGCGGTATTTTAAAATAAAAAGCTTTTTATAAAAATCTTTTTATTCCCACTATATAATTTTTATAAAGTTACCGAAGGAGTTAAAGTTATTCATGTTATTATCGATCGAGAAAATCTTTTTTATGTAAATTTATTTTGGGTTTTAATTTTCGGATACGACTTATGTTACGAGAATAACGGTAATTAATTATAAAAATAAATTTATACTTGAAAATACAGATATTATGGAAAACCTATCACTGAAAGTAGAAAAGAAAGATAATAACGGGGTTTAAAATTCCCAAATTCGGATTTTGAAATAATGTAAGTTGAAAAATTATAATCCATAGTTTGCCCGATTGCTCCGGATTGCGAAAACCTTTAAAATTAGGATAAGAATTAACATAAATAGGAGCTGGATAAGGTAATTTACGAGAAGGATAAGTTTAGTAAAGCCTAAGAATTAAGGTAGCAATTTCTTATTTTATCTAATTTTATATACAGGTTCACGTCTCCGTTAAGGAGAATTTATATTGTATAATAGGGTTTCAATATTTTATTCTTTTATATTGTTAATTTATTATTAATTATTATTAATTAAGCTATATAGGTAGTAAACAGTGAAAGTAATACAAGATATTATTAAACAGAATTATTATATTTTTGTACTTTTATATGTTTTATAATTTAAAACTTTCATTTGCTGATTTATTTAAATGTTTAATAGTAAACTTAACGTAACATATATTAATAACTGGGGAATTTTTAAAACTTATATTTTACTTTTATATTTATTATTATAAATATTGCTAATAATGACCCTCCGGGAATTTGTATTTTTTAATTTATATATTAAACAACATTAATATCCAATTTTAAACTGGTATTTGTTTGTTAAAACGAAACGAATATTTTTAGAGAATTTATAATACGTACTTAGAACGTTAAGTACAACTTAATTTAATTTATAAATATATAATAATGAATAATAAAATAACATGAAAGAATTCATTATATACTAGTATAAAGTAAAAGTAAGTGTTAATTATTATAAAGGTTTGATTATATATTTATAATAGTACTAGCTTTATAGCTGTCCATTAAACAATTAAAATAATAATATATTCTAGTGTTTGATTTTTATTATTATTAAATATAAGTTTTTTATTTATCGTAGTTTTATCTTTGTCTCTGTTTTTAGTTTACGTGTAATGGACGATAACCTTTTATATCATACTCTTCATATGTATGGGACGTAATAAACTCGTAATATATAACCTATTGCTATTATGAATATCTTTGCTAATGTATTAATTCTTATATGTCGCGGCCTTAGGTCGGATCCGTTAATCATTGCTAGGCTGATTTATTGGGTGAGGTCCAAGATTAAAGTGTTATAAAGGCATTTGTGAATGTAAGTAAGGGCCTAGTTTTGCGCTTAAATTATACGAAAGAGCCAGAGAAATAATAAAAGTCGTAAAAGAAAATCTAGAAGCGAAATAGAAATATAAGACAATATAATGGCCAATTCCAAGTACGAGAAAAAGAAAGTAAAAAACCCCAAATTAAAATATATGAATAAAAAAGGGTTTGTAAACATAGGTTTTCTTAATTAAAGGCCAGCTACGCCGATAGGAAACATACTTAAAATGATTATAAACATTTAATTAATAGAATTAAAAGCTTATTAATGTATTAAAAAACAACTTGAAAAAAGAACACTACTTATAAAAAGGCCGCAGGATAGTAAAAACCGCATATATTAGCCCGAGCTTGGTAGAAGAAGCTTTAAACGAGATAATAAAATCTAAAATAACCTTATCACCCTGTAAGCACGAATTAAAACAAATTGATTTATCGTATTTACAAATTAAGAAATAATAAAATATAATTATATTATACCGGATATAATTAACTAGTTTAGGTTACTATAAAAGGAATGGATAACAGCTTACAGCGCCGAGAATGTAAGATATCAGCCAATTACTTGCGATAATAAGAAGATTAGAAGTAAAATTAATTATTTCAAAATCTTTCTTTAAAAGGTAAAAGCATAATATTAAATTTCGATATCGTTTTCATAAACATTACGATATAAGTTTCCGAGAATTACAGTTACATTAATTAAACCCCTTAATCGATTAAATACCTGAGTAAGTAAAGATTATTTTATAGGTTCTCGATAAAATGAAATAAAATAGTAAAAATATAAAAATAATCGATTAAAAATATCAACGCATATAGGAATAAACATATAGCAAAATATTTATTATTTATACGAACAAAATATAAAAAGAATAAAAGGTATTATAAAGCAATACGACGCACTATCATTATTACTAAAACAAACTTCTCAAAAATAAAGAATTACTTATAATATTAATTCTTAAAGTTAAAAGTAATAATTCACCTACCTTTTTAACAATATAAATATAAATGTTTGATGCGAAAAAGACTCGCAACGAAATTGTTAAAACATAACGAATGAAGTTATAAGATAGTTTTAAAAAAGAAATATCGACTAGATTTTACCGGATTTATACATTTAAAAAACCGAATTATAGGCATGACGAGAATACTTTAAATATAAAAATAAAAAGCATATATAAGGTTTATCTTATTAGCGGGATATCCTGTATTTTCTATAATATGAAAAACGAAATGTTACTCTTAATTAACGATTATAAATAATTAACCGATATAATAACTTTGGATAAGGCGCCGTTATCACTAATTAATAAAATAAAAGCCCGTTTTTATAAACAAAAATAACTTATAACCTTAAACCTTAAAAAAGGATATAATTAAGTATGTATTAAACTAGGACACGAATAAAAAACAGCTTTTAGAACAAAATCTGGGTTTTTCAAATATTTCGTTATACCTTTCGGATTTACAAACTTATTAATAAGCTTTCAGCGAATAATTAACCATAAACTTAGAAGTTAGTTAAATATTTTAGTTATTTAGTAGTTCGAGGATTTGTTTTATTCGAAAAAAGAGAAGGAATACATTGCACACGTTTATAAGCCTTTTAAAACTTATAAAACGTAAACTAATTAATTAACATTAAAAAGGCTAGTTGTATAGGTAATAAATAACAGTTTTAAAATATATTATTACCTTTGAATATATTAAAATAAACTCTACAGGAGTTATTATATAGTATAAATAACAAGCGTATTATAGTTAAAAACATATAAACCTTTTTCAGATTTGTTAATTATTATTGAAAATTTATTTCATAGTTTCGCAACATAATTCCCTTGGTATTAAACCTAATCAAGAAAACACATAAATTTAAAATATTTAATAAAGATTAAACAGGCTTTTTAAGAAATTAAGGACGTAATTATTGACGACCTAATATTAATTATGTACGATTTAAGCCGCGTATTGAAATTTAAAACCGACGTTTCAGATTATGCTTTAGGCGTCATAATTAAATCCTGCCATAATTAACGTAACTTATATCTGATTATCTTTTGTTTTTATAAATTGAAAGAAATCGAAATTAGGCTACGTTATTTGCGATAAAACCTATAACCATTATTACGAGTTTTTAAAATTTAAATATTACTTTAAAAAACGTTTACGAAATTAAAATATATATAAATTAAAAATGTTTTATTAGTTTTAATATTCCCAGAAAGGTAATACGCTAATATTCTCGTTAGTAAGTATTAGAAAAGATTTAAAAATGGCATAGGAAAGGTATTAAATTAAAGATTAAAGCTAGAAAGAAGAACATAAAATTAACAATTAGATTTTCGATATTATACTAAGCGGATAACTATAATTAAAATTGATAATAATGATTAAAGTAGCAGCCCTCTATTTATATTAAAAGATCCAGCAGTATAATAATAGCTTATTTAGAAACTAAAAGATTAAAAACGTATAAGTCCTTGGAGAATATTAGAAAATATTAGTACGAAATATATAGGAATATTAGTTATGTGGGTATTTGACGATTTGTATAATTTTAAAACGAATATAAGTTTTTTGTTACTTGCTTAACATAAAATTATTAGTAAAGAAGGTATAATAATGATATTATATATACTAAGGTAAAAACTCGACTATATAAACCATGGGAAGAACTATAATTGTTACTAATCGTAATGTAATTAAAAAGTTAAGTTACCTTCGATTTTATTACCAAGCTTTTATCATTAAAAACCTTAGTTACGGATATACACCATGATGGTGTTTTCGTAATTATTAATTAATTTATTAGGTTTTCATATTTCTTGTAACATAACCATAATATAAATATAAAGTAATTAACTTGTATATTTTTCAACTATATCCTAGAAATATACCAGTTAAAATTAGAAATTATTTTAAATAAAGAAATAATATTTATTACGAAATTCAGAGAAAGTTTTATAGCATAATTAACCTTAAAGTATATATTATTTAAAGGATTTAAACTTTATACAAATGGATAAATAGAAGGAACTACCCTAATATTAGAAACCTACTTACAGGATTATATTAATTACGAATAGAAACATTAATTGTGAACGTTACCGATTGTATAATTAATTTATAAAGTTACTTATTACGAAAATACCAGCATAATCTCAGTAAATGCGAATGTTAATTTTATCCTAGAAATCTATAAAAATATGTACGAAGGATATATTAACGTTAAAGCAATCCTTATATTAGAACAATTTAAATAGCTATAACGTACCCGACTATCGAGCTGGATATATCAACCAGTTGTACACTCTTTTTTTACTATTTTAACTTCATTTCAATTATTTAGTTCTTAATAACCACAACATGGAACGGCTTATAAAAGAAACGAAAACGAACTTAACGTTTTAGGCTGAAAAGAAAAATAGAAACGTTGATTATAAAAAAAGTTATAGTATTGATAACGTCTCGATTATTACCTGAGGAACTCGAATTAGTAACAAACGCGCCCGATTCGTTACCGTCCTTAATTTGTAACAACTAACGCCGGCCGAAAAGAAATCGATTATAGAACGGATCTTTAATTTCGATTTGGGAATGTTGTTTATACAGCTTTAATACGTTAAAGATATGGCGAATTCGTTGCTTGCCCAGCGCGCTACGATACGCGTCGGGATTAACTAGGTGTCGAAATTTATTAAATGGCAAAAACATATATAAAACGCGGTTAAATCGAAAGACTAATTATTAAAAAGTATTTTATAAAGATCTAAAAGTATTTAGTATATATTCCGAGCTTATTCGGATTATAATCGTAAAGTACGATATCGAAAAGGAGGATATTTATAATTTCAACATAACAGGCTTTTTAATAAGGGTTTTATAACATCAGATAACGTACTAGAAAAGGGAGTCGGACAAATAAGCAAGTCGGACACTTTTTTTAATATCCTAACCATTTAACTTTTATTATTTATTTCTTAACAACCATATTATGGAACGGCTTACAAAAGTATCTAGAATGAACTTAGCCGTTCAGGCTAAAAAGGTTAACCCGAAACTTAGTTATAAAAAGCTTAGTTCTATTTATAACGTCCCATATTTTACCTTGAAAACCCGAGATAACGGCAAATCTTTCCGAGCGGATATCACCCCTAATTCGCGAAAATTAACGTCGACAGAAGAAAAATCGATTGTCGACCGAATGCTGAACCTAGATACGCGAGCGTTTCTTGTCCGGTTTTAGTACGTTAAAGATATGGCGAATTTGCTGCTTACCTAACGCGTTATAACATGCGTCGGAATTAAATGGGCGTCAAACTTTATACGACGGCAAAAAAAGCTTTAAACGCGTTTAAATCGGAAGATCGATTATTAACTAGTTTTATGCGAAAATCCAGAAATATTTCGCAAATGGTTCGAACTTGTTCCGGTTATTATCGAAAAATACGACATCGTAAAAGAAGATATTTATAACTTCGACGAAACTGGATTCTTGATGGGAGTTTTTATAATAATGGGTATGGTAATTACTAGGGTTAAAAAACGTGCAAACCTTAAATAAACCTAATAAGGGAATAAAAAATGGGTTATAAATATTCAGGTTGTTAATTCTTAAGGTTAGGCTATATCGCCATTTATTATCATGGCGGGGAAAATTTACCTTAGGTTTTAATATCGCGATAACTTATTATTAGTAACCAATTAAAAGGTTACATTAAGTAATAATGGCTGGATAATTAATAAATTAAGTTCAAAATAGATTTAATATTTTGATAAACATATTCGAATACGTACGATATGTTCGAAACGTTTTTTTATCCTCGAAGATTACGAAAGTTACCATTCGATAAAATTCGAAGAATATTGCGCTAATTACGACATTATTACGCTTTATATGCCGGCGCATTTTTCGTATCGGCTTTAATATTTTAACGTATTTTATTCTTTTATTTTAAAACGCGTTTATTCGCGGTATATCGAAGACCTAATGCGACGCCATTATACTTATATTGCGAAAGAAGATTTTCTCGCCGGCTTTTACGACGCGTTCCAAGCTGCCATAACGTTCGATAATATTAAATCTGGATTCGTAAAAGCTGGCTTTGTTTTATTCGATTTTAATAACGTACTTTTCGAATTAAAAGTTCCTTTAATTATACCTACGCCGACTGTTTTTTCGCTTACTTTTGCCGGTTCCATTTCCCCCTTAACGAAAACCTTTAAAATTATTTGCGAAATAACAAAATAAAGGCAGCATTTAAAAAGAAAGATTAAAAGTTATTAAAGAAATTCGCTTATGAGAATGGTTAAATTGGTTAATTTTTTGATTAAAAGTAGCTTATTACTTTTATACGAAAATGCTTTTTTTTCGCGAAGAAGCTGCTTAATTGCGCGAAATAAATTACATTTTGAACAAACTGCAGAAGACTAAAAATAAACGTTTTCAAAAAGGGAAAATACTTACTACGCAAAAGGAATAAGCTTTTTTGGCCGAAAAGAAAGGGGGTGGTTAAAAAAAACAGCTAACAGTAACTAGAAAAGGTCGTCGTAAAAGGGTTAAAACCAAGGAACGGAAATGTGGCGTCTGCGGTAAGACTGGGCATAATGCGCGTACTTATAAAGAAGTTATAGATACGTCTAGCGAGGAAAAGTCCGATTAGTTTAAATTAATTTAATGTATTTTGGTTGATTAATTTGAATTTGTTGTCGTAGAAAGCCAAAAGGTGTCCGACTTGCTTATCTGTTCGAATCGCTTGTCTGGTACGTTATAATAATTTTAAATATTAAAAAAATAGTGAATTAAATACGCTTAATAAGATAACCGGAAATAAATAATAATTATATAAGTTATTAATTCGTGAAGTTAAAATTTACATTTCTTTATCATTTTCGTAAAAACGAATGACGTTAATTCTTCATATTTAAAATCCCTTTTTAGGGGATTAAAAACTCAATATAAATTATAATAATTAAATAGTAAATACATTAAGTTTAATATTATTTAATATTCTAACAAATATATATGAACGCATACAAAAAGAACGAAACGTTTGTCTATTTTCGACGGTTCCGAAACTTTTTAATCGATCGAACTCGAAGAATATTATGCAAATAACGGCATTATTACGCTTTATATTGAAATGGTGCAGGGTGCAGACCCGGGTACGTGGCTTTGCTGATTAATTAGTTATTACTAGTCATGTATTTTTAAGAGTTCATATTTCGTTGGGCGCAACCTTAAAGATATTTATTATCGTTTTATACACGGATTTAACACCAGATAATATAGTTTGCTTTATGTTTATTATCTTTAAACCCGCGAGCTTAATCCTAAAACGTTTTTTAATTATATATTAATTAGAATTAAACCATTATGTCCTAATCAATTTGGCTACCAGCGTAAGAAGATTCGTTCCAATTAATTATCGAGCTAGTTTTCCTTTTCCGATTATCAGACGGAAAAGAAAAGGTTTTAATCAAAACGCGATTTCGATTATAATTATGATTACGATTACGAATATAACGACTTAATAACGATGCGCGAACTTAATGATTGAAAAAGGGATAAGGTTTTACGATAAAACCCCGAGTCTTTTCGGGATTTATAAGAAAGTTGCTATATTAAGACTATATAATACCCTATTTTAAGGTACAGTTTTTTTCGGAAGATGATAAAGAAATATAACCGAGGAAAGTAACCGGTTTCGGAATATAAAATAGTTAATAAGTTTTAAGTCGATTATGTAGTTCAGAAAATAAATTGCGATCTGTAAATATTAACGTAACAGATTAAGATTACGAATTATTGTAAATTAAAGTTATTAAAGATATAATTACGTCGTTAACGCCGGAAGTATTTAGATTTTAATTAATTAAATAATACAAGCGACGATAAGATTAACAATATGGAATAAATTACGAATTTCGGTAAAAAAAGAAGGAAGGTTATGGAATTATTAATATTACTGTTAAAAGGAAAAGTACGAAAAAAAGATATTGCTTAATATAATACGAAAGTTAGGAAAAGAAATAGTAACTAATATATTTTTGGACCTTATTAATATTAGTCGGATAGTATTTTATTTGGTTACTATTAAAAGATTATTATTTAAAACCTACTACATATAATAAACCTAAGTATCAAAGCATCCAAGTTAATAATAAGGGTATTAATAAATAAGTTAAAGAAGGTTTAGTTTAATATAGAGCAGAGACGATACGTTAATTGAAATAAAACGGCTAAAGTAAGTAGGAAAAAAAAGGTTGTTTATTTTGTTATTATAGAAAAAGGGAAAATATATTTAACATAAGCGTTACAAATACTTATTTACCCTATATTCAAATATATTGCGGTAAACCCGGCCTTTTAAAAGCCTAATAATCTTAAAATAAATAGATTCGACTAATCTAAGATAGTTTTTAATAAGCTTATTAAAAGCTCGTTAAAGCTTTTTAAGATTATTACTTAAGTTAAGCAATAATAAGGGCTTTTATTTATAGCCGAATCTTCTATTTTAAAAGAAGATTTAAGTTTTATTTTAAATATTATTATTTAATACCAATTGATAAAGAGCTTTTACGAGGTTAAAGTTAATAAGGAGAAACGTTGAAGTAATCCGATCAGATTTTTAATACCTATACGGAATTCGAACTTTAAAGTAACTTTAGAATTACGATTAAAACTTTACGAAAACGAAAGGTTATAAATCTTTATAAGTTTTTAAAGTTATTTATAAGATTTGCGATATTAATACGAATTATTACACCCTTTAGATAAATTCATTAATAAGGATAGGATTTTTTAATAAACTTTTTAAACCGGCTTTCGTTTTTAATAAGTTTTCTAAATATATTTACCTTTTCGAATTTGCGCTTTTTTAGAACTGAAGTTATCGATTAGCTTAAAAGTGTGAATAAATTATTTAAAAAATATAAGGTAATAAAGTTTAAAGTAATCGCGAAATTACCTTTTTAAGTTGATATTATTATTATAAGGGACCGAGTTAAGGATATTATTAAGGTTATTTTGAAAACCTTTAAGTTATAAAATCTAAAATAAATCCGGACTACCAAAAACCGATTTATCACGGCGTTGATTGTTTTTAAAGGCTGGGTAAGGTATTTTGTTGTTGTACGAAGAAGAAAGAGAGAACTATTTAAGAGGCGTGGTACGCCTGTAGCTATATAGCGTTATGGCTGCTTAGCTAAGCCGTAACGTTAGTACCGTAATAATAACTCCCCTTTCTTAAGGTAGTTATCCTTAACTGCTTATAAAAAGAAATTTCATACCGTAAATAGTTTATCCCGGACTCGAAGTATAGGTACCTTATAATATACTGGTTTGATCCATAACGTAAAAGAACTAGCGAGGTACGCGTATTACGTAAACGATATAGGGCCGTTATTCCGGTACCGTAACGTTAATATGGGGTATAACGCCTATTCCGAAACGGAAGTAATAATATCGTTATACCATTAATATTATTAATTCGTAAAGGAATTTTATTATTACCCTTATTACTTTTAAAAAAAATAAACATTAAGTTTTCCCAGGTTTTAATTTACTTTTTTTTCCTTTTTTTAAGGACGCTGTATTAATACTATAACAATACCGTAATACCCGTTTTACGTTTTTTTTTTTTTGGTTATTTTTTTGCCGTTTTATGAAACCGTTTTGCTTTTTTTTTTCGTTTTCGTAACGATACCTTTTCGACTTAATACGGCTTACGCGGCGCCCGTATGTATTAAACGCTTTTACATAATTTGCTTTCGTAATATTATCCTTAATTATAACCCGATAATTAACGAGTTATTTATATTCCGTTATCGTTTCGTTATTATCGTAACGGGTAAATATACGTTTTACGTTACGTACCGAAAGGTTTATTTATTTATAAATTATACATATTATTATAATATTTCCTTATTACCGTAACGCGTTTATTTTATTAACGCCGCGTAACCTAGCCGGCGAAGGGCATATAAAGTAATTCCTTAAACCTCAAGGCTTTATTCGAATAAGTGACGTTTTATTTTAATATCGTCCGGAATGCCGATAATAATCCCGACTTCGACGCCGACGGCGACAAGGTTTATAAATACGATATTAGCTTCCGAAATAAGATTTATAGTATAATATTGTACTTATGCACCGTTTTTGAGACGACCGAAAAGATTTATCGTTCCGACCTCGAAACGACGGATGCTAAAGAAAAGGTTAATTTTATCCCGTAGTTATAATTACGTCGTTAACGCCATTATTAAAGGAATCGTATTAATTATCCCGCTTAGGTAACCGTTTGCCGGACCTTTATATAGGTATATTATTTTTATCTTATTGGAAACGCCGTAAATATACCGTTATTTACGCGTTTTATAATCACGTTATTAACGTATCGTTATCAAAACGACGTTAAGATTGTTATTTAAAAAAAAAGTAATCGAATATTATTTAGTTTTTAGTAACGATAGTTACCAGCTATAGGCGCTAGTTAAGCGTATATTCCGGGGTAAGGTATCTGCCGTAATTACCTCCGTTTTAGGTCCTGCTTAAAAGGCCGTCGATGTGGCGACGTTCCCCCTACGCCTTGATAACTTTTAATTATCGCTAAGTTGTTACCGTACCGGTTTCCCCTTCGGAGTTAGATATTGTTATCGTTACGTAATTAGTATGCTGGCGTGCTGTTATCTTACCGCCTATTTTGCGGTTCTGGTATTTGTGGTATTCTGGTATTGGTTTTTATATTCGTAATTCCTTTTCTTTTTTTAGTTTAGCATAATATGGCCACTGCCGTAATACTGCCGCGGCATTAACTTAATCAAATTTTTTTATCTTTATTTCGCTTGTACCTTATTATTTATTTGCTAAAGTCTTATGCTTAGGCCGCGGTTACGGCTATACTTCCCTATAAAGGTTTAAACTAATCGGGCGGGCCGGGCTTGCTGGGGTTATTTTTATGGAATTTCGTTATATCCAAATCGTACCCTTTAAGGTTTTCGGCCGGCTTTTAGGTAGGCCGGTAAAGGTATAGCTATTTAACCTTATATTAAAGATTTCGTCTAGTATTTTTAAAGTTAAGAATTTGTTTAAAATGTTATTTAATCTTTTTTTAATTTTCGTTATTCGTAACGATAACGCCTTCCGCGTACGTATCCCATTTTCCGTTAATATCCCCTTATTTTAATAAACCTGGCTTATAACGTTATATTAAAAAAATATGGAAAATTAAAAATAATTTATAACGCGTTGGTAATTATATAACGATAGCGCAGGGATATACCTTAATAATAGCGAAAAGGCCTATCTTTTTATTATTAAACTTATCGCTAAATTTACTTAATTTTATACAACGAATATTAACTTATACGCGTTTTCTTTCGCTAAATATACTGGTATCGGAACGGTATCGGTTAACTTGTTCCATATAATAGTTTTGTAATTTTGTTATTAAGGCTTTAATTCGCTTAAGAATCCGTTTTTACCTATCCGCATAGTATGTTGCTTTATTAAATTCCTTTTATTACGTTACCGTTTTAAAGGCATCCGACGGACGTAACGGTTCCGTTCTTATAATCGGATGGAAACCGTAATTAGCGAAAAATGGCGAAACGTTAATAATTTCCGATATATAATTATTATTAGCGAATTCGGTTAGGAAAAGCTAATTTATTTAATCGTTTTAATAAAAAGAATAATAATTCCGGAAATGTTATTTTATTACCGCATTAATTATTTCCGTCTGGCCGTCGGTTTACGGGTAATACGTAATCGATATACGAAACGTAACGTTTAAACGTTAACTTAATTCCTTTTAAAAAGTAAAAACGAATTACGTACTTTAATTTAATATTATCGTAGCAAATATGCCGTATAGACGGTATACGTTAAAAATAAAGGCGTTAACGAAAATCTTCTCCGATATATCCATTACGGGGGCGAAATAATATATTTTTGTAAGGCGGTTAATTATTATAAAAACGTATTTATAAATATATCCAAATCTTTCGTAAAAGGGAAAAGGGTTAATATAATTTACCGATACGTCGTTTTACGGGCGGAACGGTATTAATAAAAAGTCGAAAAAGTTTATAAATAACATTTTAAATATTTTAATACGGCAGCAAAGGTAATAACCTTATACGAACGTAACTATATTTCGGGATAAACGTAACTAATAATAATTTTACCGTAATAAGTCGTAAATTTTAAAGCGCTTAAAATAATTTGTAGGTATTACGTTATAGCTACGGTAAAATATCTAAAGCTTAAAGGCGTTATCGTTAAGGATAAATAACTTATCCCGAACGTAAATACGTTTTTATACGGCTTCATAATCGGCTTTCGTAACTTTAAATGCCTTACAGATACCTTATTTAAAACGTTTATAACCCGGATCTGCTAATACGGCTAAAATATTATTAACTAATATAAATAATTTATAAGCGATATAGATAAGTACATTTATTAGCTAGTTAATATCCATAATATACGCTTTTAACGGAATTTTTTATCGATAAAATAAAAATATCGTTTTATATCAGTACGCCACCTTATCGTCATTTATATTATTATAATCCGCAAGTTATACGCCAGGTTAGCAAAAAAGAAAGTTAAGGACCGTAACTTTAATTCCTGGTTTATAAATTATCTGAAACTGGAAATCGTTAAAAAATTCGGATTAACGGATTTAATATTAATTTAAAAGCTTAATAATAACAAAATATTAAAAGTTTTTATAATCGGTAATAACCTTTACGGGTTTTTCGGTTTCTTAAAGTTCCGGACGTTATTTTTTAAATACCTTAATAATTACCAGCAATTTTTTATCGTAAATCTCGTAATTATATTTTATAAGGGTATGTTTATCTAAAAAAAAAAGGCAACTGGCCGTAATATGCTTTACGTATCGTATTACGAAAAAATCCCCCTTAACGCCTAATTAAAGGTATTAATTTTTAAAATTATACGGCATTAAGAGTTATAACAAAATAACATTAAAGTTATAAAAAAGGCGTTTTTTAATTATTAAAACGTTACCTTTACATTATCCGGAAATAAGCCGGTTTATTTAACCTTATTTATTAAGGCGGTAAAAAGCCTGGTAATCAATAAAAAGCTTTTTATAAATCGACGGTAAAAATTCGCAAAATTAAAGAAATATTATAATTTTTATAATAATGTAAATTACTTTTATTATTTGATACCCTTTACTTTGTTAAGGCTTATAACGATATTGTTAATAAAAATTATAAAGCTTAAATATTATATTTTAATAACGTTAAATTCGTATTTGCGGATATTTATCGTTAACTATACGTTAACGAAGCAACTTAATACTTTCCGGATATAACCTTTATATTTGTTTTTATTTTTGCTATAAATTAAAACGTTATTAACGTAAGCTATAATATATTTATTTAGCAGGTTAAATAAGGTATAATTAATATAATATTAAAACGAATTAAAAACGCCCGTTATGTTAAAATTCGTTACAAAGTATTCGAATAAATCGAACCGGGTTATAAAAGTTAATTTTTATTCGTTTTTTAAGGCGATACGTAAACGGTTAAATGCTATAACGATATCGAACTTAATATATACACGTACCAAATAAAAGGCGTCCAAAATTTCGCGGATTAAAAAGATTAAGTAACGGTTTTTTACCGTAACGTTATTAAGGCCCCGGTAGTTTACGTAAATACGTATGCCATCCCTTAACTTTTTAACGAATAAAATAGGGGCTGCTACAAAAAAATTACTGGAACAGATAAAGCCCTTTTTCAGGTAGTTATCAATATACTTCCATACTGCCAGTAATTCGTATAACGATATGGCCTGCGCCCGACTATATGGTGGCGTCTGGCCCGGAAGCAGCTCGATCTTATAGTTAAATGGTTAATAAAGTAATAAAACGTTAATGTTACTAGGTATAAACGCCTTCGTTAAATCGTGGTATTCGGGAGAAAGCTTTTCCAAGATCTTAGTTATCGTCGTAGGTGGCTTGCTATCTAGGTATTTCTGTATATCCTTTTCGGTTACGCGGCGTAACCAGGGCGCCTTAGCGATCCAGTTATGGAAAGCCCGTAATTTAGGGGGTATAGTATTCAGATTAAGGTTATCGTCTTAGATAAAAATGTTGCGGAAAACCTCGTTAAGTATTAATAACGTTATTTTATTAACAAAAAACGGCTATAACGGAAAGGAAATAACCTTACGTAGAATATTCGTAAAGGCGATAAATTTCGTTAAAAATATTAAATTTATTATAACGTTTTTTATACGGCAAAACGTTAGGAAATTAATAACGCGAAAAAAGCGTATTTTAATGGGTATATTAATATTTTAAAAAAAGGAAAATAAAATAATAAGGATAGGAAGTATATTTATTAATATTAATAATAATAAGATTTCCGATATCGCTTCGTTATTAATACGTATAATACTTATAATTTAGTTAATTAACGGATTATGTTTACGAAATTAAGGTAATCGGAAAATAATATCGGAACCGTTTAAAAGTTATTAATATAAAGTGATTTCTTTCGTAACGGAACTTATACGAAATTATAACGTACACGCGGAAATAACGACGCTAATTACGGTACCGTCCGCCAGCCGGAATTAATAAAGTCGAGAAATAAAGTAAAAAGGAAAGTTATTTTGGCGCGTAAAGTTATTATTAATAAATCCTATAAGCGAATATCCGTAATCGATTATAAACCATGCCGGTAACGTAATATTATTAAAAAGTTACAATTAAAACGAAAAAAAAACTTTTTTATTTAAATTTATAAAATATATATATAAGTCGGATTTATTATTATTTTAATAATTTAATGAAAACTTTTAATTATAAATTATTTTAAAAGTTAATATTTTTCCTAATTAAAAGGGCAAAGTTAGCGATTAGGGCAAATAAAAAAGTAATACCCTTTTTTTTTATAATATATATAAAGGTTTAATCTACGCCGGCGTTACTTTTCCTTCTTATTTAAAGGTTCGCGAAAGCCGTTATTTTTAATAATTACGGCATTTAACTATATAAATTTAAATCCCGAAACGTTATTAAAAGATTACGGTATCGGAACGTTATTACCAAAAGGTTTTTTTATACGCTTAAAAAAATCCGGTTCGTTATATTATTTAAAAAATCCTTAAAAAGTTATATTTATGCCGTATTATTTTCGGAATTAAAATACCGCACTTACGGAACGAATATTTCTTAAAACGCCTTATTAATTTTGTGTTATAATAAAATAATACGTAAAGCTGGCAGTTATTAACTTTGGTCGGCCAGGCGTATAAAGTCGTTAATAAAATCGGCAAATAATATAAAACCTTATTTTAAGCCCTGGAAATCTTTATAAACTTATGCCAGTACGTCGATAATAATATGAACTTAATCCAGGAATAATAATATATTATTTACGTCCCGTTATCCATATAATTACGCTTCGCGATTTAAAGGTTATACCGTTATTTTATCGATCTTTTTACGTACGTATAAATAGGTGTTACCTTAAAAACGTTAAGTAGCGTATATAATGCGGTTCCCAAACGTCAAATAGGTATGCTAATTAATAACAAATTTTAAGCATATTAAAAAACGCCAATTAATATATTCCTTTTGATAAATTATTAAATCCTTAACGTTTCCTTTATATACCGGTAACTTTAAACCGCGTAAACGTTAGCTTTTTACCATACCGGAAAAGGGTTAGTTTGCCGGTAAGGCATAATCCAGACGGGATTATTACGGAACCGTTAAAAGTTAAGTTGCAAAAAACTGCAAATACGGTTACGGACCCCCGGCGTTATAACGGCGTTATTTAAGCTTATCGAAATTAATTCCCGATAGTTTTATTAAAGCGTTAATAAGTAATATTAACATAACGTAAAGGAATAAACCTTATTAAAACGTTTACTCCGCGGTTATTAAATATTTACGTAATTATATGTTTTCGAAAGTAATTTAATTTGCGCATTATAATAATTATTCCGTAATAATTAATCGTTTATAAAATTAAATATTTTCGTATAAAAATTATTCCGTTTATTATAATAATTATTCCATAATCATAAAACGTTATTATATCGTATTTTATTCGTAATTTAAGCGTTTATAATTATTTTCGAATATTACGAAAATATCTTTAAAAACTTTTTAAGGTTATTCGTTAACTTTAAAAAGTTAACCAAGCGATATAAAATCGTATATAAGGCAAGCCGTAACGGCAGCTACGAAAGGAAATCCGTAAAAGATTTTTTAGGAATTCGTAAGTCACGGGGGCGGCACCTTGCCGCTGCTTTGCGCCTATTTAGAAATTAAAATGTTAACACCTATGGTACCTTTTGGGGTCGGGATATCAAGTGAAGTTATGGCGAGGTTACAACGTATTAACGACGGACCTAAGGTTCTGCAAGGTTTAAGTCGAAACGTAAAAATAATAAGCTACTATAAAAGTTTATTTTTAAAGGTGCAACAAATTGTTACGGCGTTAATCATCTTTAAAGGCTGGGTAAGGTATTTTTTTGTTGCACGAAAAAGAAAGAGAGAACTATCTCAGAGGCGTGGTACGCCTGCAGCTATATAGCGTTATGGCTGCTTAGCTAAGCCGTAACGTTGGTACCGTAACACGATTAAAGGTTGAACGAAACAAGCTTAACGTAATAGATTTGATTATTTATAAGTATTATTTAAAGCATGTTATTAAGGTAAAAAACACTTTGGAAGAATTTAAATTAAAAGGAAAAATAATTAATAAAAACAAATATAGGGAAAACTTATTAAAAGGACTATTAACGAGCTATCCTAAAAGCTTTTTTTTTTAACTTTTCCACACAGCTTTAAAGATTATATGATATAAACTGCCATAATATAACGATATTAACTAAAGATTGGGCCCTTTAATAAAATTAAATTACTTAAAGATAAAGGCGGTAGCCGATAATAAGAAAATGTCCGTCGTAATATCGATTGCAAAGATAACGATCGGTTTTACTTAATTTAATAACTTAAGTAATAACGATAAGGAGGCTTTCGACCGCGATAAATACCAGTAAATAAATTTAATTAAAAAATAAACATTACGAATATATTATCAAACTTAAAAGCATTTAAAAAAGAAATCCGCCACCGTAAAGTTACTTAGAATTTATAATACTACATTTTACCAAGATAAAAGGTACCTTAAATTCGTAATTATGATGTTAACATTTAGATTAATATAATAAGCTTCCAATCGGATATTTTTAATCGATTAAGCTTTTATCGTAATCGAAGTAATTACCGAAGTTGTAAAGGTTATCGAAACGGTTACCCAGGTTAAAAGAAACGCCATGGCGGCTTTAATTATATATTTGCTAATATTGTTTAAAACTTAAATATAATATAAATAAGTACCGTTAATTTAAAAATATAAAAAATATAAAAACAATTTTATGTAGCGATAACGGATATACGATTTATTTAAAAGTATTTAATGATCGAGCTACTTTAGATATAATACTGTTTCTCTAGGTTCCTAAAAGTTCAACTATCGATTAATAAATTCCGATCTGGAAGCAAATTTCAAAATAAATCCATAACTTACCCGGTTTTTCTAATCGCTTTAAGAAAGAAATGCGATATTTTGATTGGCGAAACGATATTTATAAAGGTAAAAAGTCGCCTAAAATTAATTCGGATAATACCCGATTACGTTTGTTAATTTTCCCAAATTTATATAAATTTTAACACTATCCCCATAAAACTCTGGCATTAATCAAAACTGTAGAAGTAAATTAATATAGTATATATTATCGGAAAAAACGGAAAGCCGTTTTTTAAAAAATATCCTTATGTATTTAGTTATAAAATAACCTTAGCGAAAATAAAGGTACCCGATATTTAAAGAAAATCCGTACCTTAAAGATCGACGACTTCAATCAACCCGCCGAACCTATTAACGCTATAATAGTTAAACAGATGAAAAAGGGGAAAGAAAAGCTTAATAACGGTACGAAAAAAGCTAAAACCGATAATAATAAGTTAATCTATAACGGAACTTTATTTTATAATATAAGGCTAATTATTTAAATAAATAACGCAGCTTACATAAACGATATAACCTAAATACCGATTATTATCCAAGTAAATGATACTATTTAAACCGATAACGTTTTTAAGTATAAAAGCTTCATCGATAAATATATCGTTAAATCTTAAAAAAAGAAAATCCATAAAAGCTTTAAAAGAGAGTATAAGATTATTTCATAAGAATTAAGAAAGGTTTACTTAGATTTTGACAAGGCTTTTAAAAGTTTTACAACTGCCAAAACTTTAAAGATATTTAATCGTAAAAGTAAAAATACTATTATATTAATTAAGCTTAAAATAAAAGAATTCGAATTTTTAAACGCGAAAAAGACCCTTATGATGTTAGCTCTGGGTATTAAGTATAAGCTCAAAGCTTAATAAAAAATATAAGTTTTATCGATATAATAATACAATGTGGGTCAATATAGTATCTCGTTATTCAAATTTGTATTTAAGAGAAATTATAAAAGTTGCGAAAGCCTGATTAATAAAGTTATTAATATAAAAGCCGAAAAGAACGTTATTATCGGATTATACGTTAAACGATATAAATTAATAATATAATAAATAGGAATATTATTTATAAGCCTTATTTTATATAAAGACCTTTATTAGGAGGTATTATTAAGGTACCTATTTAATTAATTAAGCGATTAATTATTATCTTTATATTTATCGTTAAGAATTATTTCGTTACATAACCGTTAATACTTAAACTTAACTTTTATAATTAAATCGAAAATAATATTTAATATGAACCCGAAAATAATAAAAGAAACCTTGAAATTTAATCCAATAAAAATTATTATTCCGTTAATGCTGGCTAAAAAGATTACTCGTAATATCCGCGTTAAAAAAAGCCTGAAGAAAAAAGCCAGTAAAACTATAAGCCGTTTTATTGGCGAAAGCAGGTTTATATGCGAAAAGACAAATAAATACGTTACGGGCCCGTATACCTCTTCGATTAGTAATATTTATATTAATTAAAGCCCCATAATTATTTAACAAATTATAAGAAATAAATTAAAGCTTAAAAATACGGTACTAGGAGAGTTTAACGACGAAGAACTTATATACGCCTTATACGGAATATTTTAAGAGAAAATACGAAAAAGATTAATAAGGACCGCACAGTCCAGATTAATACGATATATAAGCCGAAATAAAAGAAGGTAGTTTGTGTCGATAATATACTACCCGATAAATTAATACCTTTTAAAAACGTTTAAGGCATAATTAATTAAAGCGAAAGAATCCGACAAATTTAATATTCCGTTAATTACTTTATTCCCCAGATTTATTACTATACCAGAAAGGACCGGTCTTATAAAAGAAAAGGCCGACGTTATTCTTAATTAGGCGGTAAGTATACCTATATAGAAAACCGCATTTTTAAAATGATATTATTCCGTAAAAGGGTTATTTAAAGCTAGACTTAGCAAAAAGTTATTAAGATGAAATCAAATATCGTACTAAACTATAAATCTCGAATAATTCTTTATAAGGCGCAATAAATTAAAAGCATAACAATACCGGCTAGCGTTTAAACTAAGTTAATAAGGTATTACGAATACGAATATAAAAGGAATACTCGAATAATTTTATGCTGCGTATAAAGACGGTTAATTCCTTATATAGAAAAGGGTGGTGGATTGTAATTAATTAACTTTGCGATAAGGTTAAGCGTTATTATTTTACGAGACCCCTTTATGTCAAAGATTTGCGGCGAATTTTCCGCGGACTTCACCATATACTTTTTAGCTATTTTAATAAATTCTTTTTCCGATTACGATTAAATTATGTTAGCCTCAGTTAGTAGAAATCTGACCATTTTCGTAATATTCTTAGGATGCTTAAGTATATTAATAGAGTTATAGAGTTTATTAACTTTATCGCTTACATTTATCGTATCGTCGGGGGGATTTTGGGTAATCTAATATTTATATATACTTCGCTTATTTGTTGACGAGGTTGGAATTAAAGACCCGAAAATAAAATACGATAACGAAAGAGTCTTTTCAAGGGTTCGGTCATTTATTTACGAATATATCATTAATATTAATAACATTTTACTTAATTATAGGCTCATTAATACTTCGATTAATATTAAAAGATTTTAATAATACTTGAAAACCATAGGTAAAATCGGATTTTTTTATGAAACGAATAATTGCGGCTTAAATATAGTTAAGGAGGAAAAGATCCTGGAAATCTAACTATATAAAAACGTTTCGGAAGTTAAAACCTTTTGGGACATTATGATTTATTAGCGGATTTTTGTTACATATTTTATTATGAAGGTCGAACTTCTTGCAAAATTATGCCGAGAAAATTAGCTTTTTGTTTAAAATGCTGATAAGGATAAAACCGTGAAGAAGTAGTAAAAAAGCGATTATGACAGCTCCGACGATAATTACCTTAAATTATAAGCTTATAATAAGTAAAAGCTATTATAAAAATAAGTGGAAATAAAGGAAGTTTTTAAAATATTTTGGAATAAATGATTAATAAAATTAAATATCCCAGACGTTTCAAAAGATGTACTTGAAAAGGGGCCAAATTAAATTATAACGTTAACAAGTTAAAATATTAAGCCGTTTTTAAAATCTTAAAGAAATTCGAAAACTATATTTATGAAATCCGATATATGTTAAAAACCGACATTAAGATATTAATTACCCAGATTAATAATTTGATAGAATCTCTATCTAAAGCGCTTTTTACCCATTAAATGATAAAAATCAAAAGATCTAACTTTAAGATTAAGCATATTGCTGGTAAAAAGAATATAACCGCCGCCGGATTATTAAAGAAATTACCTAAAGCTTTTAACGGATTAAATAATTAATAGAAAAGAAAAGTCGATAATTTTATAAATATCCACGGAAACATTATTCGGCTTAATCTTATCTTAACTACTATAGTTATAATACTTATTACGACCGATTAAAAATAAAGACCATTTATTAAAAGTTAGTTTAAGAAGTTATAAAAGTACGCGAGATTTTTATTAATATTAAATCTTTTTAATCGATTACAAAATGATTTAAAAAGAAAGGAAACGGCTTTTGAAGTCGAAGGTTTAAATTCTTTATTTAAAATAGGATTTTTAAACGTAAATTAAATGAGCGATACGGTACCCAAAAGGTAGTTAATAACCAGCAAAAATAATATATGGTAATCACATAATATCATAATGATTAGGACTATAAAAGATAAGATTCGACTTATCGGTGCATAGTAGCGTTTTATTAATAGCGTAAAATATATGGACAAATTCGAAAAGCTATATTTACGTTTTTAAAATGCTAAAAAGTTGTTAATTAACGTTTCGAAAAAGGCTCCGGCTTTTTTTAGCCTAATGATATAGTTGCTATTTAAGTAATCGAATGCAATTCAAGCCTAGCAATAACGATTATAAGGTTATTATTAAAATTAAATACAAGCCATCCGGCTATCTAAAAGCTAAACTTTGCGCTTAATTATATCGGTTATAATTAAGAACTTTATAAACAAACATGTTTTTTATCGACATAAGATTTCAATTAAAATTAAAATAAACGAAGATTTTAAAAATAAAGGCGAGATTATTAAATTTTATAATATTCCTAGAATTTAAAAACCCTCATAGGTATATATACTGCTTAACGATAAAATCTAATCGAAAAGATATATCCTGGTCATTAAAAGTTTAATAAAAGCGACGAATAATATTAATAAAGAATAAATCAAGTTCTTGCCGAAAATGATCTTCGCCGATAACACAACCGTTAAAAGTTATAATCCTAATTTTTATGAATTCTTATACGGTTAAAAAGTAATTTTATTAATCGAAATAATATTACCGACTTGATGTATTATAAATTAAGATCTTAATATTTTAAGGAAAAACTTAATTATAGAAGAATATCGACTATTACAAAAGGGCCAGAATATAGCTAAGGTTATTAGAATATTTAACGATTAAAAACGTAAACCCGGCAGATTTATAAACGAAAAGAATAACTAACGTCTCACACGTATAAGCGAGGGACACGTATGAGCGAGGCACTTCTTCAGCCATTCCAACTACCTATCTTTAATCGTCCATTTTTTAATACCAATATTATGGAACGCCTTATAAAAGAAGCGAGAATGAACCTAGTTTTATAGGCTAAAAAAAAGACTTAAAACTTAGTTACAAAAACTTAGTTTTATTTATGAAGTTCCATATTTTACTTTGTTATACCGTTTTAACGGTAAACGCGTTTAAGCCGATATTATTTTTCCTTTATAAAAATTAACGCCGACCGAAAAAATATCGATTATTAACCGAATCTTTAACTTAAATATGCGAGCGTTTCCTGTCCGGCTTTAATACGTTAAAGATATAGTTAATATATTGCTAGTTTAACGCGTTACGGAACGCGTCGGAGTTAATTAGGCGTTAAGCCTTGTTCGACGGCAAAAAAAATTTAAAACGCGTTTAAAACGGAAAATTAATTATTAAAAGGTATTATGTAAAAATCCAAAAGTATTTCGTAAATAATTTAAGTTTATTCGGGTTATAATTACAAAATACGGTATTACAAAAAACGATATTTATAACTTTAACGAAACGGGCTTTTTAATAGGATTTTTAATAATACATAATATAGTAATTATAAATGCCGAAAAGCGAAAAAAACTTAAATAAACGTAATAAAATAATCGGAAATAAGTTATAATTATATAAATTATTAATTTGTAAGGTTATATTATATCATTATTTATTATTTTAACGGGAAAAACTTATTTTGGTTTTTAATATCGCGATAATTTATTATTATTTAAATAAAAAGTTGGAATTAGTTATAATAATTAAATAACGAACAAATTAAATTTAAAATAAATTTAATATTTCGATAAATATATTCGAACGGATACCAAAGAAACGAAACGCCGTTTTATCCTTAACGGCTACGAAAGTTACCATTTAATAAAATTCGAAAAACACTATACGAATAACGATATTATTACGTTTTGCATATTTTCTTATTCTTTTTATCAACTTTAACCTTTTAACGTATTTTGCTTTTCCATTTTAAAGTACGTTTATTCGCTTTATATCGAAAATTTAATACGACGTTATTATACTTGTATTACGAAAAAAAACTTCCTGGCCTATTTTTACGACGTATTTAAAATTATTATAACGTTTAATAATATTAAAGCTAAATTTGCAAACGTTAAGCTTATTTTATTCGATCCTAATAACGTCCTTTTTAAATTAGAAATTCCTCCAGCTATACTTACGCCGACCGTCTCCCCGCTTACTTCTTTCGGTTTTATACGTTTCCTTCCCGCAAAAACCTTTCGAAATATCCAAAAAATAAAAAAACGGAAGCGTTACTTACAGAAAAAGATCAGGAATTACTAGGGAAGCTCGCCGACAAAATTAATTAAATCGGTTAATCTTTTAACAAAAAATAACTTAATATTTTTGCACGAAAACGTTTTTTTTTTAAAAAGAAATAACCAAATTACGCAAAACCAATTATCTTTTTAACAAACGTCGGAAAACCAAAAACAAACGTTTTTAAAAAAGAGGAATACTTATTATACAAAAAGGATAAGCTTCTTTGGCCGAAAAAAAAAGAAGTGGTAAAAGATTGCAGCTAATAACGGTTAAGGGTAATCGTCGTAAAAGGGTTAAAACGAAGGAACGGAAATATAACGTCTACGGCAAGCCCGGACATAATACGCGTATTTGTAAAAAAGCTGTAAATACGTCTAGCGATAAAGAATCCGATTAATTTGAATTAATTTAGTATGTTATAGTTGTATTATTTGAATTTATTATTACGGAACGCCAAAAAGTGCCTCGCTTATACGTGTCACTCGGTTATACGTGTGGGACGTTAAACCTATATAGATAAATTACTTAATATTCTTATACGATATATTAAAATATATTAATATATTTAAGAATGAAAAATTAAAGTACCGTTAAATTAAACCGTATCTAATTAATAAAATTAATAATCGAAGTATTTATTATTTATCTTAAAAGAATGAAATAAGGTTACAAGAAGGATTCCTTGCTAATAAATTAAAGTAATTTGTAAAAAAGAGAAAAGGATAATAAGAACGATAAATTTATAAAGAAAAGATAAAACGAAACTATCGTTAAATTAACTAAATGACATTATATTAAATATTTTAAATATTACGGAAGTCGAGCTATTGGAACGCTGGCAACTTAGAACTTTAAAGCTTATAAAAATTAATATTAAGATATAAATATTTAATAATTAATTAAATATTATATAATTATGGACGATAATAAAACATCCGAAAAGAATTAATCAAATGAAAAAAGAAATTATCGCGATTGATTAAAAAGCCTAAAAATAAGAAGTTCCTTTGTAGTTTTTTATTACCTTATATAGGATTATCCTATATAATACCCATATTTTGCAACGATTAATTAATATCTTTAAACTTGAAAATGGGTTTTTATTAAATAGCGAAAATGAAAAAGATTTTTTTTTTAAATTATTAAACGAAAACGCCCTTTACATAATGCCTTCATAATTGAATAAAATCTTAAATGGATATTTCTCGCACTTAAAAAACCGCAAATATTTAACCATTAAATAATCGAATCGATTATTCCTAAATATGTACTTATAGACTTTGATAAACCCGATATATTTACTATAAAACCTTTTATAAAATCGGGGAATTAATGAACATTTACGGAATAAAACTATATCATATCAAATGGGTTACATAAAACCTTTATTTTATTGTTCCCGTAATTTATATGAAATTAAGTTAAATATTTAAACACTTAAATAAACCAGTTAGTAATATACTGAAAGCCCTGAAATAATAAGTTTATTAACCAACTTATAACTTTAGTTCAAATAGATTTAACATATATAATATAGAGTAAAGATTATACTCCTTAATTGGCTAGCATAATAATAATATTAAATTAAGTACCCGTTATAACTTCAAAGCCCTTTCCGATAATTCGCTATTTATAATATTAACCTTTAGTAAGGTTATTAATAATGTTAATTAACATAGTTCCGAATATTTACATCTAATTGATATATTTTTTAGGATAGATATTTAATAAAGAAAATACGTATTGCGAGATATTTTATTATTATACGTTCGATACGACTATATGTATTGTAGAACTTAAATCATTACATTTTTAATATTAAGTTAGATTTTAAACTATTAAAATAAAGTTAAATTAAATGAATCAGCCGGAGAGCCGCTTAAGATGTTAAAGTCATATTAGAACTACTAAAATTAAGTAAGAAATCATAGTATAAGATCAAGAATTAAAAGGTATATAAAAAGCTAAAGCCATTAACGTACGATTAATTAATCGTTAATTAATAATGCTTCTAAATACAGCCGACATCGGTTTTAATAATTTAATTAATAATATGATATTTCATAATAATAATTACGGTTTTTTTAATAATGAGTTACTTATAATGGAAATTTTAAAAGGTAAATAATTCTAAAAAGCCGTAATATTACAGTACTTATATTAAAAATAAGAACTAAGTTATAAATACTGTCTTAACGATATGTAAAGTTTTAAGGCTTACGAATATTATTATGGTTATATAAAAGCTTAATATTACGATTAATAATCAAACCTTCGTTAACACGTTCACTTAAAACTTTAAAAAATAATAATAAGTTCGAAATTATTATATTTCTACAACGAATAGTAGAGATTCTATTTAAATTACGAAGGTGCCGATTAATACGGGAAGTAGTAGGTTAAATATTATCAGATTACCTATTACTTAAACTAGGTGACATTTTAATAATCGATCTCTTTTTAAATTAATCAGTGCGCTAAAGTTTGCATTTTTACGAAAATATAAAATATTAAAAAGATTTAACGATTAACGGAAACTTAAAATAATAATATTAATTAAATACTTAGAACAAGTTTGAATATCCTAAAACTTTATATTACTTAAACAATATAAACGGAAAAGAGAAATTAATATAATAATAATAAAAATGTAAATATAAATAATAAATTACAGTACATAACGGTAGCGACATTTTCCTATACAATATTAAACGGAATTTTTTGACATTCTTTCGGCCTCCATATTTGGATTAAAAAATCAATATATTACTTCCGTTATACCTGATCAATTTTATAAATAAGTGATTATTAATTTTTAACCATTGTCTGCATTTATATAAATTCGACGTTAACATTTTAATATTTCTATATTTATAGATTACGTATTATCGCTAATCATTATCTAAATCTTTAATTTATAAATTATTATTATTTTCGTACCCTAATAACTTAATAAATCTATTAATAATTACCATATTATCTTTTGAAAAGCCTATTAACTAAACTAAGGATAGGAATTCTAAAAAGGTAAAAACGTCGAATTTCGGAAAACCTACCTAGTTCGTTAACATACCAGTATAAGGAAAAGATAATATCATATAGTTATTCCGCGAAATGCATAATAATAATTCCACTCTTTATCGTATCTAATAAGCTACCCCGAAAATCCGTTTTAATCGAACTATTCCTATCCATCCGTTTAATTCAAAGGGTAAATGTTTATCAAAAGATATTACTTTACCCCCTTATTAAACTAATAAAAAGTAATATAATTCCGTAACCGCTTTTTTATAACAAACATTTATAATCTTAATGAACAGTACTTACCTACGTTTTTAACATATTATTACTTTTATACAACTAATTGCCTTAAATATATCTTAAAATATTTTACCCGTTATTATTAAAACTAGTAAAATAGTTTCTAACGGTTAAACTCGATATATCCTTAATATGGTTATAGGACCAACAAAAAATTAAGAACATAAAGTACGTTCAATTTATTACCTCTATTAAACTTCAAACTGATAAAGTATTTAAAAATTATTAACTTAATATATTATATATTTAATCAAAACGTCGAATATTCATATTTAATATTTAATTTACGGCTAACCGTACTTACCTATTATTATAATTATACCGTAAGGTCTGAATAAAGTTAAAGATTAATAGTCCCCTTGCCCGTATAACGATCGTAAGAAGATTTACTTAATTTAAATATTACATTTACGGTTTATAGAAAATCTATATATTTTATGTTATTATTCGTTACCTTTTAAAATAAAAAGATAATAATTTAAATAACCGGATTTAATAAAGCGAAAATAGTAATAAAATTTAAAGAATTAATATAATTAAACAATATTAGAATTTAAAATTAAATAATACTAATATTAAAAACTTATAAAATTACAACCTAAAAGATTTTTATCTTCATTATTAAAAAAGGAAGTCGACGGTCCCAAACAGGCCGATAATCTAAAGTCCGATTAATTACCTTACCTTATAAAAAATAAAAGACTAAAACCGAAAAACTACGCAATTAAAGAAATTAGCAACTCATTAATTAAAATATTAACTTAATTGTTTTTTACCCTGTAACCTATTATAGTTATCAATTAACTACGACAAACTTTTAAAATATCTATACTTTTCCCTTTATTCCGTAAATTACTTAAACCCCGCCGGTTTTTAAAAAGTTACTATTTAAGCCGAAATACAAATCATGATTATCTTTTAATAACTAAAACGTTTAAGTAATAATAAAAGGTTGATAGAATAGAACGTATAAATAATTAAAGACTATACACCAAACTATAAAAAAACGACTTAAATTATACTTTCCGCAAAACTAACCTAATTAACCTAAATATAAAGAGTTAATTATTAAAAAGGTAAAATAGGACAAAGTTTAAAAATAAAAATAAAAGAAGGGTTAAATAACGGGATAAGCTGGCGAAACGTCGAAAACGAAGTCCTATATTTAAAAAGATAAAAGATGAATTTCCCTAACGTACCACACAAGCGAGTCGAACACACAAGCAAGTCGGACACTTTTTCACACTCCGCGACAACAAATTCAAATTAATCAACCACAACATATCAAATTAATTCAAATTAATCGGATTCTTTATCGCTAAACGCCTCTATATCCTCTTTACAAGTACGCGTATTATGTCCGAACTTGCCGCAAACGCCACATTTCCGTTTTTTCGTTTTAACCCTTTTACGACGACTACCTTTATCCGTTATTAGTTGCATTTTTTTACTACCCCCTTCCTTTTCGGCCAAAAGAACTTATCCTTCTTATATAATAAATATTCCCCTTTTTTAGAAACGTTTATTTTTAATTTTACGGCGTTTGCTAAAAGTATGGTTAATTTCGCGCAATTGGACGTTTTCTTCCCGCAAAAAAATGGCTTTATATAAAAATAACATATAACCTTTTGTTATAAAATTAACCGACTTAATTATTCTTATTAGCAAACTACCCTAGTAATTCCTAATCCTTTTTTGCAAATAACGTCCTTATTTTGTTACTTTACGGATATTTTTAAGGGTTTTCGCGGGCGGGGAAATAAAACCGGCAAAAGTAAGCGGGGAAACGGTCGGTATAAGTACAACTAAAGGAATTTCCAAATCGGATAAAACGTTATTAAGATCGAATGGAATAAATTCAGTTTTCGCGAATCCAGATTTAATGTTATCAGGCGTTATGGCAGCTTTAAACGCGTCGTAAAAGCCGAAAAGGAAATCTTCTTTCGCGATATAAGTATAATAACGTTATATTAAATTCTCGATATATAACGAATAAACGCGCTTTAAAATAAAAAAGCAGGATACGTCGAAAGGTTAAAACCGATAAAAAGAATAAGCAGGCATATAAAGCGTAATAATACCATAATTCGCGTAATATTTTTCGAATTCGATCGAATGGTAGTTATCGTAACCGTCGAAAATAAAAAAACGTTTCGATTTTTTTATACGCGTTCGTATATACTTATCGAAATATTAAATCTATTCTAAACTTAATTCGTTTGTTATCCAGTTATTATAACTTATACCGAACTTTTAATCGGATAATAATTAATATTTTCGATACTAAAAACCAAAGTGGTTTTTTTCCGTTATGATAATAAATAACGGCAAAACCTAACCTTGCGAATTAATAACTTATATAATTATTACCCATTCCCGATTACCTTATTACGCTTATTTAAGTTTTCCACGTTTTTTAATACTTATAATTACCATACCGCATGCTATCAAAAGCCTTATCAAAAAGCCCGTTTCGTCGAAGTTGTAAATATCCTTTTTTACGATACCGTATTTTACGATTGTAACCCGAATAAGCTTAAACCATTTACGAAACACTTTTAGGTTTTCGTATAATACCTTTTAATAATCAATTTTCCGATTTAAACGCGTTTTAAATTTTTTTTGCCGTTTAACAAAGTTCGACGCCCAGTTAATCCCGACGCGTTACGTAACGCGCTGGGTTAGCAATAAATTTACCATATTTTTAACGTATTAAAGCCGGACAGGAAACGCTCGCGTATTTAGGTTAAGGATTTTTTCGATAATCGATTTCTTTTCGGTCGGCGTCAGCTTTCGCGAATTCGGAATAATATTAGTTCGGAAGGATTTGCCAGTACATCGGTTCTTTAAAGTAGATAGGGCGACGTAATATATAGAACCAAAGCGTTTAAAATTAATTTTCGGGTCTTTTTTTCTCGCCTAGATAACTAGGTTCATCCTAGCCTCCTTTATAAGACGTTCCATAACGTTAATGTTAAGGAATGGATGATTAAAGATGGGTAGTTAAAATGCCTAGAAAAGTGTCCGACTCGCTTATGTGTCCGACTCGCTTATGTGTCCGACTCGCTTATGTGGTACGTTAACGATAATTAAATTAATTAATATATTTTATGTATATTTTTTCACTTACGGCATTAGGAATTAATTATGTCAGCATTTATTTCTTAAAGTAAATCGAGCACGATTTTATCTTTAAAAAAAGGTTAAAATAGTACAGAACGCAGAACCGGGTATATGGTGAATTGGGACGGGGTGATTTGGTCCTGATCAGTGCATATTTGATGAGAGTGTCACGATTGAGCCCGCGGTTCAAGAGATAATGAAGGCAACGCAAATTGTATTATGTGATGTTAAATCCATAAGAGTGAAAACGATGATGAGTATCTCCTTTTTCTGGGGTTACGCCCAGCGAAAAATGAATTTCTAGAAATACATAACTGGTGATAATTAGTTTATCGCCAAAGTTAGGTCCCCGGTTTTGTACCTTGCACCATTTTAACCCTTCTTTTTTAAGATAAAACCCTTTTCGATTTATCTTATAAAATAAATGTTAACGTAATTAACTTTTAACGCCATAAGTAAAGAAATATACCTAAAATATATTAATTAATTTAGTTAACGTTTACGCTGTTTATCGTGTATTTTCTTTAATTTAAAACTTAGCTTTTAACGTTTTGCTAGCTTATTCCGTTATTTAAGCTTTTTTCCGTCCTATTGAGCTCTATCCTACTTTGCCTTTTTCGCGATCAAATTTTTGTACTTAGGCTAATTAGGCCAGTTTTACGGAAAATATGATTTAGGTCGTTTTCCTATAGTTTGGTATGTATTTTCTGACTATCTATATAGTATATTGTATTAACTTTCTGTTATTACTTAAGTTTTTTAATTATTAAGCGATAATCGTGATCTATATTTCGGTTTAAATAATGATTTTTTGGAAACCGAATAGGATTAGGTAATTTGCGGAATAAAGGAAAAAGGCATAAATGTTTTAAAGGCTTATTTTAGTTGATTAATAAGTATATAAGGTTAAGGGGTAAAAGATTCAATAGTTAATATTTTAGTTAACGGGTTATTAATTCTTTTAATCGGTTGTTTTATCGGTCGTGGTCGTTTACCTTCCATAAAACGAAGTAATTAATCGGATTTTATATTATCGGCGTCTTTTAGATCGTCGATTTCCTCTTTTAATAATAAAAAAAAGATCTTCCATGTTATAACTTTAGAAGTCTTTTAATATTATCATTATTTAGTTTTAAACCTAGGTACCTTATAATTATATTAATTATTTTAAACTTTATAATAGTTTCGCTTTATCCAGTTAGTTCGTTCAGGTTATTATCTCCTTATTTTAAAGGGTTACGTATAATAATATAAAATATATAAACCATTTATTAACCGTAAATATAATATTTAACTAACGTAAATATCTTTACGATCGTTATATGGATAAAAAGATTATTAAGTTTTAACTTTATTTAGGCCTTTCGATATAATTACAGTAATAATTAAATCCGGTTAACCGTAAAATAAGTATTTAAAATTAATATTTAATATTTTAATCGGATATATAGTATACTAACCTAATAACCTTTAAATCCCTTATCAGTTTAAAGTTTGATATATGTAATAAACCAGATATATTTTGGGTTTACAATTTTAATTAATTCTGTAACCTTATTAAGGATAACGTACCACACAAGCGAAGCGAATGCACAAGCGAAGCGAATCGTTTTTGGCACCTCGCAATAACAAAATCAATTTAATCCACCATAACATATTAAATCCATTTAAATTAATCGGATTTTCCTTCGCTAGACGTATTTACAGCTTTTTCATAAGTACGCGTATTATGTCCGGGCTTGCCGTAGACGCCATATTTCCGTTCTTTCGTTTTAATCCTTTTACGATAACTACCTTTAGCCGCTATTCGCTGGAATTCTTTATTACCTCCTTCTTTCTTGGCTAAAAGAACTTGTTCTTTTTGTATAATAAGTATTCTTTTTTTTTAAAAAACGTTTATTTTTAGTTTTTCGGCGTTTATTAAAAAGATGGTTCGTTTCGCGTAATAAGGCGGTTTTTTCCCGAAAAGTGCAATTTTATATAAAAGTAATAAGTTACTTTTGGTTAAAAGATTAACCGATTTAACTATTTTTGTCGGCGAGCTGCCCTGGTAATTTCTGATTTTTCTTTATAAGTAACGTTTTTGTTTCGTTATTTTTTAGATATTTTTAAGGGTTTTCGCAGGGGGAAAAAGAATAAAACCGGCGGAAGTAAGCGGCAAAACGGTCGGCGTAGGTACAGCTAAAAAAATTTCTAATTCGAAAAGGACGTTATTAAGATTAAATGGAACAAACCCAGTTTTTGCAAATCCAGTTTTAATATTATCGAACGTTATGGCAGTTTTAAACGCGTTATAAAAACCGGTAAAAAAATCTTTTTTCGCGATATAAATATGGTAACGTTATATTAAATTTTCGATATAAAGTAAATAAACACGTTTTAAAACGGAAAGACAGGATACGTTAAAAGGTTAAAGCTGATAAAAGGAATAAAAGGGTATGTAAAAAGTAATAATATCGTTATTCGCGTAATATTCTTCGAATTTTATCAAATAGTAATTTTCGTAGCCGTCAAGGATAAAAAGGCGTTTCGTTTTTTTCGTACGCGTTCGAATATGTTTATCGAAATATTAGATTTATTTTAAACTTAATTCGTTTGTTATTTAATTATTATAATTAATACCGACCTTTTAATCGGCTGGTAATAAGTTATCGCGATATTAAAAATTAAGGTAGGTTTTTCCCGTTAAAATAATAAATAACGGTATAACTTAACCTTATTAATTAATAATTTATATAATTATAACCTATTCCCGATTACCTTATTACGTTTATTTAAAGTTTTTACGTTTTTCGGTATTTATAATTACCATACCGTATACCATTAAAAGCCTTATTAAAAAGTTCGTTTTATCGAAGTTATAAATATTCTTTTTTACGATGCCGTATTTGGTAATTATAACTTAAATAAAGTCGAACTATTTGCGAAATATTTTTGGATTTTCGCATAATACCCTTTAATAATCGATTTTTCGATTTAAACGCGTTTTAAGTTGTTTTTGCCGTCGAACGAGGTTCGACGCCTAATTAACCCCGATACGCGTCGTAACGCGTTAAGCTAGCAGCAAATTTGCCATATTTTTAACATGTTAAAGCCGGATAGGAAACGTTCGCGTATTTAGGTTAAGGATTCGGTCGATAATAGATTATTTTTCGTTTAGCGTTAGGTTTCGCGAATTGGGAATAATATCGGTTCGGGCGTGTTTACCGTTATATCGTTCATATAACGTAATTTGGGTAACTTTATACATAAAACTAAATGTTACATAACTAATTTTCGGGTTCCGTTTTTTAGCCTAAACGGTTAAGTATATTTTCGCTTCTTTTGTAAGCCGTTTTATATTGTTGGTATTAAGAAATGAGTAATTAAGTTGGATGGTTAAAACGTGCCAAAGTTCATTCGCTTCGCTTGTGCATTCGCTTCGCTTGTGTGGTACGTTATATTAAACTTGGCCGTTAAAAATTATTTTACCGGTTTTAATAATAACAGTTAAGATATTTTAAAATATATTTCAAGTAATTAATTATATAAAAGTAATAATATATTAAAAACGTAAGTATAATATATTAAGGTTATAAATATTTACCATACAAAAGTTGCTACGGAATTATTTCATCTTTTATTAAATTAATAAAAGGGTAAAGTAATATCTTTTTATAAACGTTCCCTGTTCTAATTAATGGGGTAAATAAAGGTAGCTTGATTAAAACAGATTGTGGGGGTAACTTATTAAGCAGAATAAGGAATAAAATTATTATTATGCATCTTGCGGAATAACTGTATTATGTTATCTTTTTCCTATATTGGTATATTAACGATTTGGGTGAGTTTTTCGGAATTTAACGTATTCAGTTTTTTAAAATTCCCATCTTTATTTTGGTTGGTACGCTTTTTAGATAATAACATGGTAATTATAAATTAATTAAGTAAGGTATTAAAGTACGAAAATAATAATAATTTATAACTTAGGAACTTAAACGATAATTAAGGATATACGTAATATGGATATATATATATATATATGTTTAAATATATAAGTATGCAGATATTAAAATGTTAAGGGCGAAGTTATATAAATATAGGAAATCGTCAGGAATTAATAATAATTTATATGTAAAATTAATTAAATGCGACAGGGTTAATGCATTAATTTTCTAATCAGAAAAAGTGTACGCTAAGGAAATGCCAGAAAATTCCGTTTGATGTTTTATGGGAAGATACCGTCGGCGTTACGTACGTTAATTAATTATTTACACTTATATTTCCTTTTTTTGTTATTACTATATTAACTTTTTTTTCTTAACTATATCTTTTAAATAATATAAAACTTTAATACTTACTTATTCATTTTTAAAGTACTTAATTAATATTATTATTATAAGTTCCCGTTAATTATTAAATGTTCGCAGCACCTCAAGTTTTTACAAGAGTATAAATCCTGGCGAATTAATTAATTTAATAAAGGAATCGTTTATTGGAAAGTTACCCGGTTTAGATAATAAGTAATCTGATAATATTTAACCTGCTCTTTCTCGTATTGATCGGAACTTCCGTAATTTCGATAAAATTTCCGTTATTCGTTATACACATTTAATAGATTCAAATTCGTTATTATTTTCCAAACTTTTAATTAAACGTATCGATAAGGCTTTAGTTATTAATCGGGTTATTAAGCTTTTATATAACCTTAATAATATTCGTAAACCTTAAAATTTTATATACCGTTAAGGGCTTATTTATAACTTGGCTTTTATTTTTTAATACAAGTATCGTAATGTTACAGTTTCTTAAGATTATTTACCTTTTAAGATTTTTCTTGTGGATAATTTATTATTAAAGATATCGTATTTATTACCATCGAATATTATGCCATTAATCGAATTATTAATTTCGGGGCCGGATTTATTTATGGGTATTATTAATTAACGACTAATTGGTCGTAAGTTAATATCCTTAATTCTTTATATACCTGTTAGTTTTTAATCTTGAATTATAATTTCGTCCTTAATTTCGTTAATTTTAGCAGGACTTTAAATTATTAATCGGTTACCCGGTTTATTTTTTAATTTGGGTTTATTTTAATTTCCTGAAATCGAGCTTAACGATAAGAACGTAATAGTTAAGTTTCGAAATAATTATAATGGTATCGAACGTATAATAATAAAATACTTCGAAATACGTATTATTCTTATTTGGTATTTGTTTTAGGAAAATGGTATTAATTAAATATAAATACTTAAAGTTATATTAATTAACATTATTAGTAACCTTATTAAAGGTTGGGATCATAAATAGCGAATTGTTAGGGAAAACTTCTAGATTGTAGTAACTGCTTAATTTAATGTTATTATTATGTTAGCTAATTAAGGAAGAAAGTTTTTATTATATCCTATCTATATCGAAATTATTCGGGGTAAACTTATAGGCTCGTTTATAAACTTATTATCCAAAAATCTCCGGTATCTTATTAACTTATTTGTTTAAATATTTAAAATACTTAACCTAATTTTATATAAATTATGCGAACGACGAAATAAAAGTTTTAAGTAATTTAATTAATATGGTATATTTCTATTTTTTAAATGTTAATTAATTTCCGGATTTTATAAAAAGCTTTGCGGTAATTATATCGGGTTTATTAAAGGTTATAAGTATACATTTCGGAATAATCAGTTCGATTATTTAAACTCTAATTATTTGCGGTTTTTTTAGGTTAAAAAAGATATCTGTTTAAAGATTTATCCAGTTATTAAGGCATTCGATAAGGGCCGTTTTCATTTAGTGGTTAAAAAATATTTTTTTAATTCTTGGTATTTGATAAAAATCCGGGTTTTTAGGTATAAAAGTATTAATTAGTTATAAAAGAATATAGGTATTATGTAAAATAATCGTAAGTGAGGTAGTAAAAAACCGAAGGAAAACCTGTTACTTTTAATTTTCTTTAATTAATTACGTTAATTTCTTTTATTCATTTAATCGATTTACTTCGGGTGTTTTATTATCGTCCATAATTGCGTAATCTTTTAACTAATTATTAAGTATTTAAACCTTAATATTAATTCTTATAAGTTTTAAGGTTTTAGGTTATTAATTTTTAAATAGTTCGACCTCTGTAATATTTAAAATATTTAACATAGCATCTTTTAGTTAATCGGGTAATGGCCTTATTTAATCGTTTTTATATAAATTTATCGACTTTTAATATCTTTTTTTATCCTTTATAAATTGCTTTAATTTATTAGCAAAGAAGGTTTTTTATAACTTCGTTTTATTAATTTCCTTTAAATAGTAAATATTTCGATTATTAATTTTATTAATTAAATACGGTTTAGTTTAGCGGTATTTTAATTTTATATCCCTGGATATCTTAATATATCTTGGTATATCGTACAAAAGTTTTAAATTATTTATTTATAAAGGTTTATCTTTTATTTTGTTTTTATCCTTTTCGTTTATAAATTTAGTAACCTTACGTTTTTGGTTGCTAATTATTTTAATAACTTTAGCTAACTAAAGCCCATCTCCTTACATTAGCAGCCAAATAAATTAGGACGGTGTAATTTGGTCCTGATTAATACATATTTAATGAGAGTGTTACGATTAAGCCCGCGGTTTAAGAGATAATAAAGGCAACGTAAACTGTATTATATGGTATTAAATCCATAAGTATAAAAACGATGATAAGTATCTCCTTTTTCTGGGGTTGCGCCCAACGAAAAATGAACTCCTAGAAATACATGACTGGTGATGACTAATTGATCGGCAAAGCCATGTACCCGGCTCTGCACCCTGCACCATTTTAATGGCTTTGCCGATTAATTAGTTATTACTAGTCAAATATTTTTAGGAGTTCATTTTTCTCTAGACGCAACCCCAAATACATTTATTATCCCTTTATATATAAATTTAACACCAGATAATTCAGTTCGCATTACCTTTATTATCTCTTAAACCGCGGGCTTAATCGTAACACTCTCTTCGATTATGCACTGGTCAGGATCAAATCACCCCGTCCCAATTCAATATATCCGCTTATTCCTTTATCGGCTTTAACCTTTCGACGTATTCTGCTTTCTTATTTTAAAACACGTTTATTCGTTATATATCGAAAGTTTAATATAATGTTATTATACTTATATTATAAAATATCTTTTTTGTATTTTTAGCTTTTATAGCGTGTTTAAAGTTATCATAATATCCGATAATATGAAATTCGAATTCGTAAAAGTTAAATTTAGTTTATTTGATTTTAATAATCTTTCTTTCTAAATTAAAAACTCCTTTAATTATACTTACGTATGACGGCTAAGGGGTTTAACTAATTATTAAACCTAAGTCGTACGGTTTATTTTGGCAGGAGTGTCGTGGGAAATTGAGCAATAAGGCATGCGATAGTTACGTCTGGTAATAGCAGATTGTTAAAGGTAATCTGAGTAATTAAGTTATATTATAAATTGGGGGTTTATTTAAGACGATAGGGATAACGAGCGTATATATCTTCATTTTGGCTTAATGTGCGCAAGCGGCTCAAACTTTTAAGGCCGTTAAGTCCCTTAAGCTTTCGTAAGGGCTTAAGGAGCTCAAGATGCTTAGCACTTTAAGATCTTTAAGCTTGTTACGTGACTTCTTGGCTTGGGTCGGGTCTGGCTTTAGAGATCCGATCGTTTGTATTGTAGTCAAGACCGCTAGGTCATAACATTACGCCGACCGTCTTATTATTTATTTCCGCTAGTTGTATTTCGTTACTTACCAAGGCCCTTAGAATATTTATAAAGTAATAAAATAAGGACATTATATATAAAAAGATTAAAAGTTATTAAGGCAATTTATTAATAAAAATAATTAGATCGGTTGGTTTTGTAATAAGAAGTTATGTATTACTTTTATATAAAGCCGCTTTTTTCCAAAAAACAAAATGGTTAATTACGGGAAACGAACCATGTTGTAAGGCAACGTCGGAAAACTAAAAATAAACATTTCTAAAACTGAAAAACACTTACTATATAAAAAGGATAAGCTCTTTTGACCGCAAAGAAAGGGGGTAATAAGAAGTGCAGCCAATAACGGCTGAAAATAATCGTCGCAAAGAGGTTAAAACGAAAGAACGGAAATAGAGCGTTTATGGCAAGCCCGGGCATAATGCGCGTACTTGTAAGGAAGCTATAGATATATGTAGCGAAGCAGAATCTGATTAATTTAAACTCAGGCGATATATTATAGTTACGTTCTTTGAATTGATTGTCACGAGGTGCTAAAAAGTGTACCACTCATTAGTATGTACAGTTCGATGATATGATACGTTACGTAAAAATAAAAATAAATCTTAAATTCGTCCGCAACTAGATAAAAAAGGTTATAACTAAAAAAGGTTAAAGGAATTAAGCATTTAAAGAGGAAAAATAGTTTACCAAGTTACTAAGAAATATCCAGATTAAATATTCAAATAAAAAATACTAACTTTAAATATATCGACTTATATAAAATCTCTAAGAAATATTTAGAAAATAATTAATAATTTCAAATATTATCTAAATCTGAACTTTAAATAATTTTTCATGTTTTCTTATTCGAATTACCAGCAGATATTATTAAAATTAATATAATGTATAAAAAGAAGTAAAAAAAGATATATATTAATGTACGAAATAAAAGATGTTCTAAACATACTCAAATCAAACGGATTTGCCGAATACTTGATTAAAGAAAAGAATTACCCGAAGTCTAAAAATTTTCAAAACCGTGCTAAGAACTTTATATGCTCCTAGCATCTTTTAAAAGGTTTTCATTAATAATACTAAGATCGTTAAAGATAATAATATCCTAATTTACGTTCTTAAGGAAATTAAAGTAAAATATACCTTTCCATATTAGATATTAGCAAATAGGCTACTCAAGGTTTTATCGAAAGAAAAACATAAAAAATTTAAGGAATACATTTTATTAATAAATACGGAGAAAAAAAATTAAGATTAGGAAATTGCGAAAACTAAGGTAAGAAAACCTTAATAAAATAAAAGATTAATATTATGGAGGAAAATTACCCGCATAGATCTTGAAGCTTAAAATTCCATAACATATTAATTAATTTCGAGGGAAATAATTTCAAGAGGTATATTAAATATTAAGGGTCCTAAAACGAAGAACGCTGCGGAGATCACTTAAAGCTTAAGATAAGGATTATACTAACCACACCTATTAATATAAGCATCGACCGACGCGGTAAGAAGGACTTAAAAATGAATACAATAATCAATGCGATTAATCTAAGGTTACGCAGTATGCAACAGTTTTATTTGAATTTGTTGTTACGAGGTGCTAAAAACCGCACGACTCGGTGATACGCGCGACTCGGTGGTGAGACGTTAAACCAGCGGAAAAAAGCTTTAAAGGTTGTTTTAAACGAAAAATTAACTAATTAAAAGGATTTAATCGTCGGAGGAAAGGTAAAATAAATAGTTATAGCTTTAAGAAGTAATAAGGTATAACGATTAACGCTGTAAATACTTTAAGGCGTTAAGGGGGTATGTCAGCTAGCTGGGGGGTACGTAGCACACCCCATATACGGAAAGGTCACCTACTGATCGGCCCATACATGTTCCGTAGCTAAGCTACTTAACGCTGTACGTATCCAGCCTCATATAACAATACAACTGATATCCCCTATATCCGACACCCGTTGAACGCATCGGACTCAGAACTACGGGCCGCATGCCGTCTCCCAAGTTACTTTCTACTTGGGAAGAAGTTGTCAGCTAGCTGGGGGGTGCGTAGCGCACCCCATATACGGAAAGGTCACCTACTGATCGGCCCATATGTGTTCCGGAGCTAAGCTACTTAAAGTTGTATGAGTGCAACAGCACCTGCAACTGAGCTAATACAACAACACAACTGATGTCCCCTATATCTGACAGAAGTCGGTTCCCCCCACCCCCCTCCCAAATTTCTTTTTCAAAGGAAAATTAAAAAAGGGCCAAAATAACCCTCGTTATACTCCCTTTGCAAGCTCAGTACGTTAAAACGAGGGCATTCAGGGGTCAAGTATAAATCTTGACGATAATGTACAGCATTCAAACCATAGTACATGAATCCAGACTCCTTAACGTTCATCTTACGTCAAGATTTCAAAGCCGCCCCAGAAGATGAACAACAGAATAATAGGGGTTGAACAGGAGTAAGACGCGCGCTATACATCAAGACAGGATGAGCGGGGAGTGTATGGCCCTAGTTCTGTCATGGATCACCATTCGGGTATTGGTCATGAAATACCGTTCCCCCATCCATTATTGTCTCGGCGTTCAACCTCACACTCCAACGCACCATATCGGTGTACTCGCGCTCCCTGAACCCGTCCCCATGGTCGCCGATATCGCTCTCGAAAGCTATAGAGCCCGCGGGCCGGAAATGGTGAAACAGACTCGGCTGGACAGTGAGACAACGGTGAGGTTTCCGGCCCTTGCCGCCATTACAGAAGAACCGCATGAGGATGTCGAAAGCGTCACTAACGTCCTTCAGCCCCACCTCGTAGAGCAGCTTCTGCGCGCCGCGCTGGCTGACCGCATATCCCAGGGTGCAGACGCCCTCCTGCGCATGGTGCACCGCCCGTGTGTGTTCCGGGTAGTCATCCACGAGCTTGAATGGGTTATTAAAGGACCACAGATACCTCTTCTCGGCGACGGTGTCGTCATCTACGTGGATCACGCGTCCCCTAGGCGCATCGCGGTTGTCCTCGAACGGGAAAGTCATCCCGCAGTGTCCGATCCACATTACGTCCCAATCGTCGCCATATGGGGACACCCGAGGCCGTTCAGTCGCAGGAAGTGCGTCGAAAGAAATTTCAGGGTCGTGGCTTGCTGAGTCCGGTTCCGGATGAGGGTAGGTAGGATCAGCGTAGGTATTCGTGCCTACCAGGGGCTGTATGAGAGCCCTGGAAGACAAAGCAAAATCGTGGAGCTGAGACCTAATCCGCACGTCCCAGTCGACATCATCTTCAAGAATCAGGGCGGTTGTCAGGTTTCTCCGGACGACTCTATTCAACACAGCACTCAAGTCAGCTATTGACACTCCATGACCTCATAGAGGCCTGGGGCGCCCGAACTCGAGTTTCTTACTCTTGGATAACGTTTAAGTGACCCCGCCAGCTCCCTATCGAGGGGGCCGCTAGGGGTTTGTGGTCGGGGCCGTTGGGAATGGCCTTTTCCAATATAGTATCGCCCATGACTCCATCAATGAAGTTTACGTGGATACTGCTCAAGGCAGCTTGTAGGATCATACCATCGCGCCGGTCTGTTCGGCTCGGCAAGCCAACTACGAGTATTTCCTGGAACTGCTCCGCCAGAGATGCTTGTTAGAGCGACGTTATCCAAGCCGTATCTTAAGCGCGGTGACTTACACCCAAGGTGCTGTTATCGATCTCATTTATCAAGTCCGCGGAGGGGGACACAGTGCCCCAAAGCCGACTATTAAACACAACAAAACAGAGTATAATAATAGCCGCAGTAATGTATAGCCATCGAGTCCGGCTCGGTGGAGGCTTTGGGTACATCTTGAACGAGGATCTTCTGACAGAGAACCTCATGTGAGGGTGGTGGGTGTCTTCGAATCGGATGTAATGAACGTTTTTGATATCCTGCTAAATAGGAAGTCTTGCAGATTCCCACCAAGGAAGTCTTTTCCACTGCGAATCCACGTAAGAGTAACGCGAGTAATTCAAGGTAGTGCAGTGTAGCGATTGAATATATTGCGCTTCAGTGGTCGCGCAGGAAACAACTGTTTTCGCGCCCGTACACGACAAGCCCATCGCACTCGGGGGAAGAGGTATGAGGAAGCTTGCCTGATTTTGGAGAAAAGAAACCAGCGGCTCTACCCATGTTCAGTGATTTTTCTGGCACCTAACAAGCACCCGCTCCGAAGATAAGATATCCGTAATGCGGCTGATGTGAAGCGCGCGTTGGCTTTCTGGGGAGCCACATGTTGCATCCTCAACCGCGAAGCGATGCTGCGATGGGGCGCCTGCCCTGGCACATATCCCTAAAAGGAATGGAATGGTACTATAACGGCAAAGCGCCTTGTACTAATGCCGCATCCCAAAAATTCAATTTTTATTGTTAGTATAATCCTCTGCGTTCGGATGATTACTTATATCTATTTTTGGTTTTACGTACTGTATTATATAGCCAGAGTGCTTCAACGCGAAGCTTGTCAGCCAGTGCGGCTATGGGATGTACGGCTTTCTTCTTAGGGAATGGGCGGCCCCTACGAGGAGTCCTTTGTAGAATTTGCAATTTCGGTCTCCTGACACCTCGCCATTCTCATGCAGGATCAGTTAGCGTTGAATAAGCAACGTCCTAACTATTCTTAAATAGGGTGGAGAAGCAACCAGCTAATTATACGTAGGACCAAGGCCATGCTTAGCGCTTACCTCAGATAGCTCAGGACTCCCTGGCTCGTTCTCCATTTTCTTCGAAATTACTCAAGTACTACTCGACAACGCTAAAGTTTAACTAATCAAATCCCAAATCGCCGTACCGAGCCAGCAAGGCCTGAGTTGTAATTATACGAAAAGGGTCCGCAAAATGCTTTTACTCTTTTAAAAATCGAAAATTTATAATATCTTAATATTAAGACGTTTCTTGTAATTACATATATATTTATACGGCTATTCCGATTATGCCTTATCATTAGCATTACTCTGATCCTAATTAAAGCCCGTTTGCTATTCCTAAAGCTTAACGGATGCCACAGTTATAGCCCGAACCCGTAACGTCTTCCTTACACTCTTTTAAACGCAGCAAATTCAAATTTTCCCAATTCTATAGAGCTACACCTTTAAAACAAAATATAGGCACGCGTACATTAAATATCTGGCAACTGTATAAAAAAACGTATATAACGTTTAAAAATATCATCCGTAATTAGGTTATATATAACGATAACCGAATTACCAGTTCGACCGTTCGGATTAACCGATTAATTAACGTATTAAAATAAATCGAACACGCGATAAATTATTAACAGACGAAAATTAATAAAAGTTTATTACTTTTATTAATTAGGACCTCGTTATAAATAAATCCTATAATAGATTATATGGGAAGTTTATAATTTTTATAAAAGAGTTTAAATTTCGTTAGCTACCGAAAGATATATTATTCGATATTAAAATAATGCATACTACTTTAAGCGGAAGTTTAGCCGTCTATAAATACCTTAGCTTTTAATTAATTCAAACTTTTAAATTGGGTAATTATATACTTAAAAAGTGATAATAGTATAATGCAAAACGGAAAGCGAAACGGTTTCGTAATAACAACGATCCGAACGGTTATATATATATATATATATTTATAATCTTAACATTTATAAAAAAAGATCCTTTTTAAAATGACCCATAATTATATACTTAATTTCTTAAGTAAATTTTTATTACCCTTGAATTTATTACCAAATAAAATCGATATATTAAAAGATTTAAGTAGGTACGGAAGTTATTATACGGTAAGTAAAAATGTAACCCGATTATTAAAAGCAATAAAAATAACCGCGTTATTTTTTTGTTAATAATATAATTTTAATTAAAATAAGTTAAGTTTTATAATTAACGTACCATCTAAGCGAGTCGCTCGCAAAAGCGAGTCGTTCGTTCTTTTAGCAATTTTAACTATCTAACATTAATTCTTTATTTTTTAATACTAATAATATGGAACGGCTTAAAAAAGGCAAGGATAAATCTAGCTTTTTAGGCTAAAGAAAAAAGACCTAAAAGTTAAATTTAAACGTCTTTATATAATATATAACGTTTTATATTTTACTTTAAAAAAACTGATATAACGGCAAACGCGCCCGAATCGATAGTATTTTTAATTCGCGAAAGTTGATGCCGACCGAAAAGAAATCTATTGTCGACCGAATCTTTGACCTCGATACGCGAGCGTTTTTTGTCCGGTTTTAGTATGTTAAAGATATGGCAAATTTATTATTTGCTTAACGCGTTACGAAATGCGTCGGGGTTAATTAGGCGTCGAACTTTGTTAAACGGTAAAAAAAACTTAAAATGCGTTTAAATCGAAAGATTAATTATTAAAGGGTATTATACAAAAACTTAAAAATATTTCGCAAATAATTTAGGCTTATGCTGGTTATAATCGTAAGGTACGGTATCGCGAAAGAGGATATTTATAACTTCGACGAGACAGACTTTTTAATAAGGCTTTTTATACGATCGGGTATGGTAATTATAAATACTAAAAAACATAAGAAATTTAAAGAAATCTAATAAGATAATCGGGAACAAGTAATAATTATATAAGTTATTAATTTATAATGTTAAATCATATCTTTATTTATTATATTAACGGGGGAAACTTACTTTAATTTTTGGTCTTATAATAATTTATTACCAGCCGATTAAAAATTTAATATTAATTTTAATAATTGAATAATAAACGAATTAAGTTTAAAATGGATTTAATACTTTAATAAGCATATACGAACGCGTACGAAAGAAATAAAAAGGTTTTTATTTTTGACGGTTACGAAAATTATTATTCGATCGAATTCGAAAGATATTATACGAATTACGGCATTATTACGCTTTGTATGCCCGCGTATTTTTCCTATCGGTTTTAACCTTTTACCGTATTTTACTTTTTTATTTTAAAGCGTACTTATTCGCTTTATATCGAAGGCTTAATGCGATGTTATTATATTTATATTGCTAAAAACAATTTCCTTACTACTTTTTACGACGCGTTTAAAGCTACCATAACCTCCGATAATATTAAATCCGGATTTACAAAAGCTGGATTTATTTTATTCGATCCTAATAACGTTTTTTCCGACTTGGAAATTCCAGTTATATTTATACCGATAATTCTTCCGTTTACCTTTACCTTTACCGGGTTTAATTTTTCGCCCCTTACGAAAACCCTTATAAATATCCGGGAAATAACAAAGTAAGGACATTACTTATAAAAAAAGATTAACAAGCATTAGAGTAGCTCGCCGACAAAAATCGTTAAATCGGTTAATTTATTAGCTAAAAGTTACCTAGTACTTTAGCATAAAGTTACATTGTTAAAACAAAAGGTTACTTAATTACCCGAAACTAATTACGTCCTAAGTAAACGTCGTAAAACTAAAAACAAACGTTTTTTTTAAAAAAGGAATACTTACTATACGAAAGGATAAGCTTTTTTGGCCGAAAAAAGGGAGTAATAAAAAAGCGCAGCCAATAACGACTAAAGGCAGGCGTCGCAAAAGGGTTAAAAAGAAGGAACGGAAACATAACGTTTACGGTAAGCCCGGACATAATACGCGTAATTACAAAAAAGCTGTAAATACGTCTAGCGAAGAAGAATCAGATTAATTTAAATTGATTTAATTCGTTATGGTTATTTACTTTAAATTAGTTATCGCGGAATGCTAAAAGATCGAGCGACTCGCTTATACGAGCGACTCACTTATGTGGTACGTTAAATATAATAAAATAATATCGTATTTTAGTACGATAATTTTAATATTAAAAATTATGTTCGTAATGTAACGTTTCGATATACTTTTAAAATACGAAACTTTATTACCATTTCTACTTATTATTATAACTATATTCTTAAAAAGATTAAAATAATTTATATTCCGTTTTAAATAATATTATAAAATAAAGCAGTTTTATAAAACGTTATAATAATATTTAATTCCACTTAATGTCTTCCATTAATTCGAAAATAATATTATTTACAATTTATTTCCTATTGGTATAAAGTGTTTTATAAATTAAATAAATAAACCTTTTCAACCCTTCTTAAATTAAGACGTATACCGTATAATAAGCGTCGTTTAACTTCGTTAAGTATAGTGAACGAAAACAAAGACAAGATTAAAGGAATTTATAACGTTTATAAAGAGAATATAGAAAAGATATATAAATTTAAAAAGAACTATTCAGTTTATAGGTTTTTAAAACGGTTTTATCTTATTTATAAGGATTAGGAATAAATAATTATATTCGGAAAATATAAGTTAGTTATGTCGACGTAATTAATCCATATAATAAAAACTGTAATTACTTTCCGTTCTTATTTTATTTCACATATAAATAAATTTCCTGCTTACTTTAATACGTACCTATTAACTTAATAATATCGACGAGGCGTATATAACGTAAATAGTCTCTAAAACGAATTATTAATTTTTAAATCAAATAACGTATTTATATTAAAACTTGTTAAGGTTTTACCTTTTAAACCTTTAATCTTTTATATGCATAATATTCGTATACTTACTTAGTTTTTATAATAATTAAGTATTTAATATATACGGAATCATCATATACAAATAAATTGAAGATTATTTGTCGAAAACATATTTTACTAAGTTAATTACATATATATATTACCGGTTAACAGTTATAAAGTTTAAGATTATACTACATAATATAGTTTCGAAATATTTCAATTATAGTATATAACTAAGAAAAATATTATAAAGTTTTTTTTAAATCCGTTAATAAATAAAGGAATGCTTAATAAAGAATTTTTATTATTAGTTATTAATAACACGTTATTTAATAACATAAATAATTTAATTGATGTACGATGGAAGATTATTATAGGTTGAAGCCTTATCTTGTAGGCTTAGCCAGATACACAGAAAATCATTCTACGATATAATTTCTATAATAGATATTATACCCAGTATCTTCGAACACGATGACTCATCAATAGCTTTTACGGTTAGGATAGATTGTATACCTTAGTCCTATAAAGCCATACTCTGACGCCGACTGCTAGAGGAACTTACCTGCGACAGGGATAGGTTTAGTAAAGCCTAGGAATTAAGGTAGTAATCTATCATTTTATCCAGTTTTGTCTTCACGGTCACGTCTCCTCTAGGGAGAATAATTTAATTATTAATTTGTAAAGACTTTATTTTTCAATTCGAAATTATGACTTGTATATATTACTATTTAAAAATACAATTTGAATTCAAAGATTTTAAAGAAACTCTTTTTATTAATTAATTATAAACTCGGTTATATTTTTAATACGGATAATATTCTGTAAAGTAACGACTTTTTCAACCTAGTTGTTAATAATAAGCGGCCGTTAAACAACATAATTCCTATTAATAAAAAATTATAAAACTATTAACCTTCCTTTTTTTAAAAAAGAAACTTAGATTCATAAATAGCTTTTATATATTATACGTTATCGCTATGTTAGTTATATTAAACCGTTAATATTAATATTATCGGTTTTTCTCTAAGGCCTGTTAAAATAATTACGGTAAAAAAGTGTTTCATTCCGATCAGATATTATGTCGAATAATATTAAATTACATATTTAAAAATTTAATTTTAATATTAAATCTAGTCTTTATAAACTCTAAAAAATATAAAAGCTATTTAACTAAGAAAACGAATATGATGACCTATAGCTTATTGACGAACTCCAGCGATCGAAAAATAATATATATAACGTTAATATTATTTATTCGAGATTAGTTTTTAGTTATATATCGTATTTTCTTTTAACGTAAACTTTATAGGTGTGATAGCTTTTTCTGAAAATAAGCGGCATATTATTTACGATTCTCAGCCGGAAATCTTCAAGCGTTTAAATTCTTTACTTCGTAATTTTTAACTTCAAAAATTCCGTTTCAGGTTAAGAAGAATAACTAAAAATCCGGGAATATTTTAGTTATAAGCTGGAAAATTATAAAGTGTAAGCTTGTTAACTTAAATAATATCGTATTTATTACTAATAACGAAAATGGGCTTAATTAATTAAATACGATAAAAAACAAAAACTGATTTATAAACGGCTTTAACGTAATTACTCGCGTAGCTTTCAATAGTAAATTCGTTAAAAATAATATAATTTCGGACAACTGTAATAGTTTACAGTGCGAAAAAGGTTATAATCTTAGAAGAAAATTTATAAATAGTTCGGTTAATAATCCTGATCTGGATTATCCGTTATCCTTTACGTTATTGTCGGATAAGCAAAATAAGGTTTTATTAAACGAAAACCAACCGTTAATATAATTTCGTATATTCTTATTATTCTTATATTTTGTTATAAGTTATATAAGAATTTAATTTTAATATTTATATCATTTATTATTCCGCGTAATCCCTATAAAACCCTTTTAATTTAAAGGTTTAATGTGTAATAATATTATATAAATATTTCTTAAAACTTTATATTGACTTATATTTTCCGTATATAATTAATTTATTAAAAAGTATTTTTAAAGGTTTTTAAAACTTTTATTTTTACCCCTGGCCTTTTTAAAGTTATGATAACCTCTGTATTAATAATCCTGTTTATATTAACAAAACCTAGGATAGTTTTCGTTTTAATTGTTATATCCGGGTTTAAATTTCTTTAAACTCTTTTATTCGAGTTATATAATAATACCTGATCTATTATCACCGCGTCTAAATACTTCTTCTTGCCTTTTTATACATCATTTATGTATTTGTTACTTGTATAACTTGGTAAATTATAGCATTTATAAAACGGTTCCGTAATATATCTCTTTTCATAAATCGGTTCGGTTTATAAAGTTATAAATCCTTTTTCGTATTGTTTTTAAAACATTCGGTTTACATATCCTTTTTGTTAAATTATCACAACTGTATTTAATTGATTATCCTTAATTAAACTTTTATTTTAATAACTTGTGAAGCCGGTATAATCCGCCATAACTTAATTCTATTTTATCAGATATTTTTCTTTTTTAAATAACCTAGACAGCAGTGTAAATATTTAATATTAGTATAAGTACTGGACTTTACAAAGTTAAGAAAGTTAATTTATAATATAAGCTTTTCTGCCTTAAGGAGACGTAACCGTATAAATAGAGTTAGATAGAATGTTAAATTAGTACCTTAGTTCCTACGCTTCATTAAACCTATCCCTTTCGTGACTGTTATCCATGTCGATTCTTATCTAAATTCTAGATATTCTTCGGAATCCAAAGCAGCCGGCTAAATTATCGCTTATAATTCTCCAACTTGTATCGTTTTAAAATCTGAATCTCGAAGTTTTAAAGCCCGTTATTATTTTTCCTTCTTAATTTTATTAATAATCTTTCTATAATTTTCATATTTTCGGCTATAATCCTTTTAAAAAATTAATTACCGTTATTTTCGTAAAATAAATCGTATCTGAATATTAAAAGCCGAAATTAATTTCTTTAAAAGAGACCTTTATATATCGATAGTAATATCGATAACTTTAGTTCGTCCGGTAACTTTATAAGAATTATCTATCGGAAATAAGATGGTTTTTATAAAAAGCTTTTTGTTCCGGAATACCGATATCGCATATTCGGAACTATGCGATATGGTATCTTAAGTAATGGGTAATTCGAAAAGCCGTGGAAACGATCGAACCTTTTATACGTAGTTAAGGTTTACTTTTAGAGTTTATCCTTAAGGTTTATTATTAAGGTTTGCCTTCAGAGTTTATCTTTAAGGTTTACCCTAAGGGTTTATCTCTAAGCTTTACCGCGTAAAGCTTAACATCTCCGGAGTTATATTAACCCTGCCCAACCGTAAAGCCAGCGGGCATAAGGTTTATCAAGGTCGAAGCTTGTTGGCAACCACGCATTCGGCCTCAGAGGGAGGCCCTATAGGACTGAGGTATACAATCTCTCCTAACTGTAAAAACTATTAATTAGTTATCGTGTTCGAAGATATTAGGTATAATATCTATCGTGGGAATTATATCATTGAATGACTTTTTATGTATTTGGCTAAGCCTAGAAAATAGTTTTTCAACCCAGATTAACCTTGCATAACCCGGATAAAATTAAATTATTTTCCGAATACATTTAAATGTTCGCATAAAATCTTTTAATTATTTATTTTCCATTTTAAATGGGTTTTTAATTCCATTTACAGCTTAATAGAATTTCACGCTTATTTAATCTTAGCTTATGTCATAACGCGTTAAATAACTAATAAATTAACTATATTTTTAACTTATTACAACCGGATAAAAAGCCTTTACATATTGAAGTTTAAAACCTTCTCGATAATAAATTTCTTTTCGGTCCGCGTTAGTTTTCGTAAATTAAAGGTAATATTAATTGGAGAAGATTTGCCGTTAAATCGGTTTTCTAATATAAACGAGATAATTTCGTGTATAAAACCAAGCCTTTTAACATTAAGTTTCGGCAGTCTTTCTTTTTTCTTTTTTTTTTCTTTTTGCCTGAACGGCTAGATTTATTTTAGCTTTTTTTTACAAGGCGTTTTATAATGTTGGTATTAAAAAATAGGCCAATAAAGATAAGTGATTAGAATTGTCTAAAAAGTGCCCCACTTGCTTGGCTGTCCCACTCGCTTATTTTAGACGTTATATTTAAATAAAGAAAAGGCTTCTTCAAAATTATATATATGTATTATTGTTTTTCTTATACGTTATCCTTTTGTTATTGAAAAAGTAACGTTACCTTTTAACTCGACATTTAATAATTTATATCAACTTAACTATTTATACATTTATAATTATATAATTGTACAATTCGTATAAATTTTAATCTTAATTATATATATTATCTTTAATTTCCTTTATAACTTCTTAATTTTTTACGGGCTTCGTTTATATCTTTTAAAACGTTATATATTTCTTTTTAATAGTAATAATCCCCCCTGCATGCTATTTAGCCTTTGAATCTTATCAGTGTATTATTCTTTATATCTTAGATTCTTATTTTAAGTTATAATTAAAAATATTACCGATAATCTTCTTAGATTTCTAAATTTGCTATTTATAAATACGTCCATTATAATGATTAATGTTATATAGCTACCGTAGTAGAATGACCGCCGTTTAATAAAACGGAATATAATAACTACGTCCTAACGTAATATTACAACTTTACGAAAAACTGAAATATGTATAATAATATAAATATTGTTAAACTAGCGTTCGGTACGAATTATGTTAATTAGGGCACCATTTTTTCTATTTCTCTTGTAGTTATAAATGCTTTTCAAACGTTACGCTAATTAATAGATTATTTTATTATGCCTTTAAATAAATATTGAATACAGTTATAGTAGTTTAAAGCTTTAATACAATAAGGTTTATTAATTTATGTATAAAGGCGTAATCTACTTCTTGTTATATAATCCTTAACGTATATCTCATTTGTATTAATATCGGAATTATATTTAAATAAATCTTTAAAGCTTGTATTATATATTTATAACTTCCAAAGCTTTAATAAAAAACGTATTTATATATCTTAATAATAGTTAAGGTTGATTGTTATTATTAAGAATAACATTATAAGATATTATTTAACATTATTCGTCTTTTTCATTATATTAAAATATAACCGTAAGATTATCGAATTAAAAATCGCCAATTGTTAAATGATGACTTTTCAGGATAGTAAAGTAAGTAGCTTTTATATTACAAATTTAAGTAGCTTGTTTTATTTAAAGAGAAAACGTATAATTTACACCGTTAATCGTTCCCAGGAATATATAAATAATACTAAAAATATAACAATTTTGTGATTCCGATTAAGATTATAAAAGCGTAAAATATTATATAGAATATATTATATGAATATTATTTTTATAATATTAAACGAAAAGGAAATCAATTTTTATTCGTGAACTTATCACCAACTAATTGTTATATATAAAAATTAACCTTATAAGTATCGTAACATATTCGATACTAATACCGAAGCCTTTAATAGTTATCTATTATATCCGATTTTCTATTTACGCATATAAAATTGCGATATTAAGAAGGTTTAAAGTTCATCCGCGATTTTAATTACGCCGAAAAAATACACCCCAATAGTAAATAACCGAAACCCCGTACCATTACAGGTTTTATACTTTAAAAGAACTCTTAAAAGCCACAGCCGGAAATACCGGGAAACCTTAACTTAAAGTATTTGTTAATAAACGATTTTTTAAAGATTCCCGCGCATTTATGTATCCCGATAAACGTATTACTATCAAAACTCTTTTTAAGATTACGACAAAATATACGACGGAAACTTAAAAATGTTAATTAGAACTTGAAACTAATTATTATAAAAATACCGCGAATATTAAAATCCTTAGCTAAAAAAGTTTAACGGAGGTAATATGGCTTAAAAAAAATGTAATTAAGATCAGATTTAAAGGATAATATTTACAGTTACGAGAAAATGAAATTATAAAACCTAAAGATTTCAGATTTGTGATAAAACTTAGATCCTAAGTATATCAAGCTGGTACCAAAAAGTAGCGGATATCAGAATCAGCATATTTATGGTAAAAAAAGAATAACTTTTTAATATTAGCTAAATATTATTTACATTATTTAGTAAACTATATAATCCATTTTTACGGTAATTAATCATCTCGAATCAAGGGACCTTAAAAGGTAAAAACGATAGAAATATTTTAAAAGCTAATACGATAAATTCGAGAAACGGAACCGGACTGTAAAATTTAGAAAAGAAAAATATTATTTTGATATTATAACTTCACGGATATAAATGAAAAAGTATAATTTATTGATAACGACGATAAACTATGATTAATAACGTATTATATTAAAGATTATCAATGCTTGCAGCTTATAAAATTTATTATATAACGTGTCACAAAAGCTCTCTAGCTGCATAAGCACTCCGGATAGTTTTTAGCACCTAGCAATAGCTAATCCAAATCACTTACCTACAATATATCCAATTAATCAAGATTAAACGTATTCTCTGTCGCTAATAATATTTACAGCTTTGGAACAAATGCACGTATTATACCAAAGGTTATTGCGGCCATATATTGCTATTTCTTTTTCCTAGCCGTCTTACGACCGATTACCTTTTAACCCGTTTACGCTAATATTACCCCCATTTCGAAAGTATTAAAGCCTCCCGAGAAGAAAACGATTACCGTTCGAATTTTTAACCTATATGCGTGAGCGTTTTTTGTCCGGCTTTAGTACGTAAAAGATGTTCGCAAAATACGTTGTGTTAGAAGGCTATAGGACGCGTTATAAGGTTATAAGGTAAGGCTGTAAAGCTTGTTATGGGATACGTTCCGAGGCGCGTCGTAGGACGTATTGCGGTATTACAGGACCGGCCGGAATAATAATTTATTTTGGCGCATTGAATATTATTAAAACAAATAATTTCTAATAGAGAACAGCACTTATTATAGGGGATAAATAAATTATTTTAGTCGACAGAACATATGGTAATAAAAGAATATTATTAAAAGCTGCTAAAAGTAACTATCGCGGGTAAATCAAAAAAGAGGAATAACGATATAACCTCCGTAATAAACCTTGATATAATGCGTATACTTGTTCCAAAGTTATAAATACGTTTTGCGACTGAGAATACGTTTAATTTTGATCAATTTGATATGTTATAGTTAAGTTATTTGGATTAGTTCTTAGGACGTGTCAAAAACCATTCGGAGTGCTTGTGCATCAGGAGAGCTTGTGTGGCACGTTATCCGTAATAATATATAATCAATCCGGATTAAAAAGAATTAATATTTATAAACTCTTCAGGGACTTTAGCATGAATAAAAACTAATATAATATATGAAAAATATATTAATAATATTATTTGTATAATTTATTTATTAAAGAAAGTAATTAAATTTTTTTAATATACGAAATATAATTTCGAATATCAAAGTAACGTTTATATCCCGTAAAGACGTTAGTAAACTAACAAAATATATCGTGAAAAGCCGCGAAAATTTAAACGTCCGCGTTAACCTTTAATATGCCTTATTTATTAACAACTGTAATCCCGTTTCGAATCTAAACGCGTTGTTCGTTATCCGTCCTAATTAAAACCGACCAGGTTTCGTTTTTTAATTTTTTGTTTAATATCGCGATTATAATTGTTATTGCAGAAAAGTGGTTTACTTTTAACGCATAACTTTATAACTTCGATCAAAATTTATTACGGCGGTTTTATTTTCCGATATATTATTTATAGCATCCCGTTACGTATTATCGCTTTTTGAAATTGCTGGCGATTCTAGTAACGATATAAAAATAAACAAATTATACGAATATAAGTCCGATAATAAAGGCGGTTCCAGTAAATCGGAAATATTAGAGAAATATGGGCTTTGAATTAACGTTATAAAGAGTAATCATAAAACCTGTTTTTAATTAAAACGATTTAAAATATCGCGAACTATACGCATGGGTACGAGCGTTACGATAACCGGGTTTGCGATCACGAATTACGAAAGCGTATAAACCGTAAATCGAATTAATATTTAAATACTTAAGATTATAATTAAATCTTTAACGATTAATTTAAACTGAAAAGTTACATAAGAATCTTAAATAAAACCGTACGTAACTTACGGCGACCTTACGATTTTTTCTAACGTTTATGAAATTTATAATATAATATTAATACGTGGCTTATATAAATCGGTTAACAGTATAAGGACATAACAGCGTTGTTTTAAGTTAAGCGAATTACACCGTTTACATAAGGTTTTCCGTATTTTTTCTAAAATAAAAAATATAGCTTTTCGTAAATTAAATATAACGTAAAAAAAGCGATTTTTTAAAAGGTCTTAATATAATTACTTATTAAACCTAAAATCGTTTTAATTAAATTAATCATTTTTAAAAATAAATAAAAACCTTTAACATAATTTAATTTAATCGAAAACGTATTAAATAAAACCAGTTTAAGTTTAATAAAAATAAATGTTTATTTTGTTCTTTTATCGTTAAATGAAAACGACCCTATATAAACTAATTCGGTTATCCGTTGTTTATATTAAAATTCGATTATTTTCTTAGTAACTCTTTATAGCGGACCGGCTTTTAGTTCTTTTTATATAAATTCTTTTAAAATCGAAAATTCGGGTAAACGGATAAAATTAAACATATATCTATTATAACACAGTTTAACCGAAAAAGCCTTATTATGGTCCTTTTTTAATATAATAATTTCGTTTCTTTTTTTAAGTATTTTAAAATTCCCTTTTGTATATATTCGCCGTTAAATAGCGCATATTATTAAGACCTTCTTTTCCTGCTATTCCCTAAATTAAAACTATTTCATTTTTAAAAGTAAACGGGTAAGACGAAAATTAACTTAATTAATTTAAAGATAAAATTAAAATTTAATAATAATTTCGTTTTAATTAAACTAGTTTATAATAAATTACTTATCGTTTATTATATTATTAAAGCTAACTACGTTAATTTTAATTAAAATAGTTATATTTTTATAAGTAATATTTCTTTTAATTTATTACATTCTTTTTCTTTTGTTTTCTTTTTTTTCTTTTCTTTTCTTTCTCTTTTTTCTTTGTTTTCTTGTTCTTTTCTTTTTCTTCTTTCTTTTCTTTTTTTTCTTGTCTTTCGTTTTCTTTCGTTTTCTTTCGTTTTCTTTCGTTTTGTTTTTTTTTGTTTTTTTTTTTTTTTTTTTTTTTTTTTTTTTTTTTTTTTTTTTTTTTTTTTTTTCTTTTTCTTTCGTTTTCTTTCGTTTTCTTTCGTTTTCTTTCGTTTTCTTTCGTTTTCTTTCGTTTTTTTCTTTTTTTCTTTTTCTTTCTCTTCGTTTCTTTTCTTTTCTTTTTTTCTCTTTTTGTTTCTTTTCTCTTCTTTTTCTTTTCTTTTTCTTTTCTTTTTCTTTTCTTTTTTCTCTTTTTGCTTCTTTTTTTTCTTTTTTTTTCTTTTTTTTTTTTTTTTTTTTTTTTTTTTTTTTTTTTTTTTTTTATTATTTTTTTTTTTTTT
>QJNU01000246.1:0-35184 GCA_004154915.1 Monosporascus ibericus
CCCCCCCCCCCCCCCCCCCCCCCCCCCCCCCCCCCCCCCCCCCCCCCCCCCCCCCCCCCCCCCCCCCCCCCCCCCCCCCCCCCCCGCCCCCCCCCCCCCCCCCCCCCCCCCCCCCCCCCCCCCCCCCCCCCCCCCCCCCCCCCCCCCCCCCGCCGCGGGGCGCGTGGACGGAGAACAGAGCGGAGAGGAGAACGCGAAAGATTCTGCCGAGACTTACATCGTGTCTTGAGGGCTGCTGCACCACTGCTTTCGCGGTGAGCATAGACATCAGATTTGTCGACTCGGCGGATAGTGTCTGGTAGTGTTCGAAGTACATAGACACAGAAGGGCCGCTATTTTCTGAGCGACCTGAGTACCATCGGCGTTACTAGAAGCTCGGAGTCCACTTCTATATTCTGACTTCTCGTTGGTGGACCGGAGATTTGCAGATGTGGTAAGGGAGGGTTGTTCGATGTTACGCAGATAAACTTGATCGTCACTTGTGCATGCGGGGTCCAAGTTGGGGGGGTATGGGTGTGGATACTCAGGAAGTAGGTGTTGATCAGACCAAGATTGGGGGATGGTTTGCCAGTGAAACAAAAAGGGAAAGCAAGTTCAATGACTTACCTACCCAGCACCTGTGGAGAATTTCTGCATCTCACTGCCGATTGGCATGACAAATGCTGCATATAAAGACCTATATCGAACAGAGAGTCAGGCGCGTCTACGTTGGTAAGGCTGCGAGTTTCGGGAGATCCTGGTCGTGGAAGCTACGGTCTGTCTTCCAAACGGCCCTCAATGTCGGCCAGTAGCTCAAGGGTGTCTACAAGTAGGCAAACCAGGTTAGGTTGTAGCAGCCACGCCGGCAGTAAACAGCCTGTCGAGGGGCCTGTGCTAGGGAATCTAGGTGATCAATTAATATATCGCCCAGTAGGGACCACAGAGCGTCGTGACTCTAGTCTCGAGGGATACGTTGAGCTACTTACATATATAGAATCCTGTAGCCCACACATGGAAAGGTTGGCCACTGAGAAGTGGCCATGATTAAAGTGATGAGGTAGGATCAGGCTCGACATTGGAATAGCGTTAAGTCTTCATCGAGGAAAACGTTCTCCAACGGATCCAATGCTTACTTAATTAGCCTGATGTGATAGCTACTTACACATGTTGCAGGTCGCCGAGTGGGGGTGGTAAAGAAACCCTGGTGATATAAAGGATGCTAGGTAGTATCAGCGAGTTGTCTCAGAGGCGTCAAGGCCGCCAAGAAAGACGGCTCGCTGATGTTTTCCTTGCCCAACGAGAGATCCGTGACAGTCTCCAGATAATGCAACGCCCGATCCCTAACCTAAACTCGTGGTAGACCCGGTCGGCTCTCGGACGAACGCACGCGGATAAAGCGAGGTTGCCATGCTTTCGCAATCATCGAGTGCGAAGTATTCGGCCCGTCAGAAGCCTCTCTTCATGCAAACGTCTGCTGACCCCATGATGCAATAAGCCCAGATATACTTACACAATAACCGGCCCTCATCCACAGAGCCATGTACTATGTATGACAGGTCACCCATATCGCATCAAGTACAGCTTGCTCGCCATAAGCTCTTGGGGTGTCCTCAACTTTGCCTATTGATCCCTATCGGGGATAAGCATTGTCGATGTGACTAGAGTCGAAATGTGGCGTACGATGCTTCAATAACTAGGAGCCCAGCTGTGACGTGCTGGATATACGGTATCTGGTTCGCACTTGGGCTATTGCTTGATGGGCGATCACTCTTGGGGGCCCCTCGTAGCACACTAGTCTGGGAGTGTTAGCAAGCAGACCGGTAGGCACTTATTTGTTCAAGATGGGAAGGTCAACGGTCATCAGTGTAGAGACAAATATGAGCTTATACAAGAATGACTACTGCGTGACCTTGGCGTGATCACCGTGAAATAGTCCGGGTGGGCTCGCTAAGCTGACACGAATTCTGGGCTCTGTACTGATATGTTAAGTAGAAGTAGAAGCGACGAATCTCCCCACTTGTAATCCTGCTTTGAGGTATCTTGGTCCATTTTGTCGGGGGGACATAGTTGGTCTTTCTCACAGTGTTGGTGGGGTTTGATTAGACCTTTCCATATGCACGTAATCAGCAGCACAATTACAGAAGCGCCTCAACGGCAAGGCCCAGGTAACTTGTCCTTAATGAAGTTGGTTATGGGGAATGCCAAGCAAGGGCTAAATACCACCTCTTAAGACAAGCAATGCCCGGCCCACTTCATATTTAACCGGCAACTTTAAACTCTAAGCCATGAATGATGATACGTGGGAGAGTTTCTCTTTTGAGCCCTAGAGTCCTTTTTTACTTACCCAGAGATTCATTCCATAAGGCGCATCAATCTCTAACAGCGTCTAATATTGGTACAAGGGACATCACAACACGACGTGACCCGTACGTGTACTTACGTCTATACAAATTTACCCCAACTCGGTTCTGTGATTTGCGGGCATGCGGGGTACAGAAGAGTGGTAGCGAGATACTAACTGCTGCATGGCTTGCCGAGACGATGGTCCTGTAAACCATTAGGGCGTATTTTTCACACATGTCTTTACCTAGGTAACCTTAGTGCATTAATTCATGTATGCTGGAATCACGGCATGGCTCTACATGTATATAGGTATTGTTGGTACATACTCCACACCATCAAAAATGATATTGATGACTTTCATCGGGGTTTCTTTATCGGTTGTGACTGTTCCTATTCGCCATCTCAGCCGCCTCCTTGTCTGCTCTGCAACCCCTTAAACCCCAGGTTTTCTCCATCTAAACCTAAGTCATCACATCATTTTTCGTTATCAGCGGCTACGTACATCGTCATCTCACCAAGGACCAGTAGCCTGATCAACCACCATATGGGCAGTGGTTAGATGAACCAAGATCAATTCCCCCGGATATACACGGACATGGCCATACTTGGGCTGCGTTCCAAGACAAGATTGCCACACTTGGGGATGGACAATCGCAGGTTAAATGAATCCCATCCTGGAATCCTGAGAGCTGACGAGGACCTCGGAGCTGAGTGCCCAGGAGCCAGCACATGCGTCTTCCCCGCTCCGCTCCCTTACCGAAAATTGCCAGCATATCCGCTCCAAAAATGGAGTAGCTCCAGACCATCAATTTGCTCTCGCTCCACCTACGGGGTATCACCACCAGGTGTCAACTTAACAACTTGAAAGCATTGCGATGATGAGAGAAGGCCGAAATTTCTGGTCTCGTCGGTTTTCGTCAGGATGCCAGCCAATCAAGTGTTGTGCGCCGGCCGGACAACCCAATTCGCGAGTGCGATTTGTGCCGTAAGCTCTCAAAAACTGAGAAAGATGGAATCCAATTATGGGAGGTAGGTGAGCCGACAGGGCCCCTGGTCATCTTCATCTCCATTCGTCCCTGGGTCCGTTTACACGCTTTCCCCGCCTGCCCAGCAGCACGTATCAGGTGAGAGGCAGTACGTATTCTGGGGTTATAATGGGACCATGCCTTATATGTTGTAAGCCGGGTATCGAGGGTTTGTTCAACGGCTCTCCAGTTTCTGCCGCGCGCTCTCCTCGAGCTCTACGGAAATCTGCCATACCTAAGGTATTGTAAGAATAGTACACACCCATAGGTCCGATCATTCTCTGGCTTCCCGCAAACCCCCTTTAAACGGGATGAGTCCCGTGGAGTGCCTTGCATACGTCTGAGACCCTTCACATGAATCCTCTCGCTTTCCGATCTCGTCCTTCGCTTACGGTCGATTGCTTCGCACTGAACTCGTAGGTTCTTGCCAGCCTCCGTCGCATTTCGCCCTCTATACTGGATCTCGCACGAAGTCGCCTATCACCATACTACGTGGGGGCTCTAGCCCGCGAGGGTAGAAGATGCCTCCATCGTCGACGGGCGACTCGCCTCTCTCGGCAGGTACCGCGAGCAATTCGGGCCGGCCGTTCCCTTTACCGTCGAGGGATTCTTTCGCAATCGACGCTCCCACACCACAACTCAACGCAGCGTCAAATGGAAGTCCGCTCAAATCGCCGTCGGCGTCTAAAATACAACGTACAAGTTTCAGCAAGGATGGCATACTAGGCGCGGCTCAAAAGGCGCGAAATTTGTCGCAATCATCCGACACCCGCTCGGAGCAAGCCATCAACGGGTTGCAGAAAATACCGAGCGACGACGGGGTAAATCCGCTCAAGAGACGAAACACGGACGCCACGGTCGACTACCCCCGTAGACGAGCTACAATCGCGGTAGGTGACAGGATATGAAGTGCATCTAACCGGGACGTGGCCCTGACCGTGTCATCTCTGTAGTGTGAGGTCTGCCGCTCACGGAAATCGCGATGTGACGGGACCAAACCGAAGTGCAAGCTCTGTACGGAGCTAGGGGCGGAATGCGTCTATCGAGAACCCGGAATTAAGCTTGACGCCGGCGACAAGTTGATTTTGGAGCGCTTAAACCGCATCGAGAGCCTTCTTCAGATCAACCTGGTGAATAATCATGCTAATGGCATACATATTTCACATGACTCGCCACCCGTCAGCAATGGAACGGCACTCAGTGGAGATCATCTCCTTGTACAGAACTCCTCCGGGAACTTCGTCTCTATCATTCCAAATGGGGGCCTGGGTACGTGGACGAGTGGGACCGGGACGAACATTTCGACGATGCCGAAAGTCCATACCAACGCCGCTTTACATTTACTCCAGTGGCCGTTGATCCGTGACCTTGTTCAGCGCCCATATGACCCACAGATCATTCTCCAGCTTGAAATGGCTCGGGAACCACTCCACTCGCTGGCGAAGACTCCATGCGTTGACCTTTCGAATACGAACGCCTATATCGAAGCCTACTTCGAGAGGGTTAACGTGTGGTACGCCTGCGTCAATCCTTACACCTGGAGAAGCCACTATCGCACCGCGCTGTCCACCGGTTTTCGAGAAGGCGCGGAGAGCTGCATCGTGCTGCTGGTACTTGCTCTCGGGCAGGCGAGCTTGAGAGGTAGTATATCGAGAATAGTTCCACAAGAGGACCCTCCTGGCCTACAGTATTTTACCGCGGCATGGTCACTACTACCGGGCATGATGACTGCTAATACTGTACTTGCCGCCCAGTGTCATCTCCTCGCTGCAGCGTATCTTTTCTATCTGGTTAGGCCACTGGAGGCCTGGAATTTATTATGCACGGTGGGCAGTAAGCTACAACTTCTGCTCATGACTCCGAGCCGCGTCCCAGAGGACCAAAGAGAGCTCCTTGAGCGTATCTACTGGAACGCGTTACTTTTTGAGAGCGATCTTCTGGCAGAGCTAGATCTGCCGCATTCGGGAGTTGTCCAGTTCGAAGAGAATGTTGGACTGCCGGGCGGGTTCCAAGGAGAAGAGTCCGAAGCCGTCGGTCGCGACGACTTGTGGTATTTCCTAGCCGAGATTGCTCTCAGGAGACTTCTTAACCGAGTCAGCCAACTCATCTACTCGAAAGATTCGATGGCTTCCACGACCAGCCTGGAGCCCGTCGTCGCGGAACTCGACTTCCAACTGACACAATGGTATGAGAGTCTCCCGTCAGCATTGCAGTTCCCGTTCACCCGTGCACCGTTGGCGGATCCGGTGCAAACCGTCTTGAGACTCCGATTCTTTGCATGTCGGACGATAATATACCGTCCTTACATCCTGGCAGTACTCGATAATGAACAAGCTGCGCTGGACCCTGCAGTCCGGGAGGCTTGTCATAAGTGTTTGGAAGCTACAATCCGGCAATTGGAGCACATTTCTGCACAGTAAGTAGAACATCTCAAGTTATGACTGGTCAAAATTTCTAGCTTTGAGTGTCTCTCTTCGAACTTGTTCTATTACACTGTGAACTGACAACTGGCTGTAGTCATGCTGGACATATGCCCTATCTCTGGCAAGGTGCGCTGTCCATTGTCTCACAGACATTGCTGATTATGGGCGCGACAATGTCGCCATCGCTTTCGACTATTCTCTTGTCTCTGGTATCTCACCGGGAGGCCATCGACCAAATGATTAACGACGTAATTATGGATATTGAGAGGATGTCGGTTCTGGCGCCCAGCATCAGCATGGCGGCTGAGATCATCAAAGAAGCGGAAGTTCGACGGCGAAACTTCCTAGGCGGCTGAACGCCTGAGTGATGAGATCGACTATCTCATCGATCCAGATCATCTCGGCCCCTACCTGGCCTTGGGATCCCTGGATATGGTCGAACAACGTCGTCATGAACGTACGTGACGGTGGCTTGGATTTGGAGCGCTCTATTGTTGACCATCTGGGGTCGGCACCCTCGCGTACCCGAACTAAATGGGCTCGTACTTCCCCAATCGGGGTCGTATCTCTCCAAGCTTTTGGTGCTTCTGGAAAGATCCGATAGCTCCTGCGGGTTATTTCTCCCAGGAATCATTCTGGGCATAGCCCCTTTCGTGTCCTGATTGACAAGGAGATCAATCTTCCACAACTTCCTTTCAGCCTGGGCGGATACTATTACCCAATTCCACCTAAGGCTGATATTGGAAGTACCTAGCAATTAGGCAGCGTGCGTCCAACCAGGTGTAACGCGGCTTATCTTCTCCGGTGCTTGGGCACGTGCTGGCTAGAGAAACCCTCCTCTTCGGGTTACACCCCCCATTGAGGCAGAACGCAAAGCAAATGGGCAAGAAATGGTTGGCGGGAGAATTCGATTTGGGCTCGGGAAAACGGTCCGGGTTCCACACATCCCACCCAACCAGTCAACACCATCATTTCTTAGCACCGAAAACTGGAGGAGTTGCAACCTTTACCTCCCACAAAGTGCATGCTGATCGAGGTTGTGGTGGAAGACCGGATCGCATTGCCCATACGTTATGAACTAATCAGCAACTCCTATGTTGCTCCCATTTCCTACGTCGCGCAATCTTTGGGCGCCTTAGATCAGGCTCGCTGTAGCAATATCTTGGATTACGGAATGGTTCATCGGATGAGTCTATCCTGTGCCAGGTTGGGGTTTCTTTTCAGAGCTGGAAAACCCGCGGTACCACCAAGGGCAATGGCTGCTTTGATTCTTTTCTTTGACCCTTTTTTCTACAAAAGGAAGCCCCTTTATGCTCCGTTAGGCGTCGGAGGTATACTCGAGCATTTAAATTACCAAGTGGTCAGTGTGATGTGAGATCTTGTCATGTTCGAGAGCCTGTTGCTATTGATTCACAGCCAGGGGAGCGGTGGCAGGCCTGGATACCTAAGTCTCTTCCCCGCTTGCCCGAACCAACTTAGAAATTAATAATCTCATCTGACGCTTTACAGCGTTTATCAGACTGATACTTACTTTGGCTCACTAACTGATTCGGCACGACACATGCAGCAGTGGTTGCGTCTTTGCTATTGTGCATATGCATTTATAGACGAGGTTACCACTTTCCTATGAAGAGTGAGACGATCAAGCACGAACATAACATCTTGAGAACGACTTATGGTGAGCCTCGTTTGACTCCGGAGGGTGCTGCTGTCGCGATACCGTGCAGGATATAGCAAGGCATTCCCCGAACTCGTGCCGCCGCGAGCCTGACATAATACGAGTCAACGTCAGAGCGGGCTGACGCCTATGGAAGTCCCTGAGCTCCTACTACGGACGCGGTTTGTAGGCGCCCGTCCGTCAATCTGCGATGCGAATTGGTGCATCCATACTACAGAGTACCTACACATTGTATGCGGGTAGCTAAGGTAAGATATGTGACTCGGCCAGACGCGGAGGCGGCGGAGGCGGCGGAGGAGGAACCCCTTCCCTTTTCGGCCCTCCCGGCTCGGCGTACCCGCCCGTGTCAGTGCCGCAGATCCCAATCCCTCCCGCGCGTTAAGCAGCAGGTACGCGCCTTCTCGCCTCCCCATAAACCTCACTTATCCGCGCTCTCCACGGATGTGTCTTGTCGCTTTGGGGCGCTCACATCATCACCGTAATTTCGGCAGTTCCTTAGTCACCCGAATATTGCGCGGTGCGCATTTGCATGCCCCCATTTCTCCTTCTTGGGAGACCCACGAGCCCGCCTTTCGGTCCGGGTGGGTGGCTGACGGCCCTCCCAGCATCCACGCCGCGGATGTTGTGGCGAATGAACCCCGTGCCTCGCCTGCCATGTCCGCGAATGTATGCATACGGGGAAGACGCTGCCCGCATTGACTTCTTATTAACTTCTCACCAAAGCGGCGACGACTTGTCCGAGACTGGCAGAACTAAGTATCCACGTACGCGCCAGCCTGCTAGTCTAACCGCCGCAGGAAGAAGTGTGGTCCTACGCTATGTACCTACCTAAGCGCTCTCCTTAAGCGCTTCCTTGGTCGGTAACCCTGCTTTGGTTTCTATGTCTCTGGAGCCGGGGATCTCGCGCCCCGAACGGGACTGCAAAGGGGGCAGTGGAATGAGTACTCTTAAGCAAGCCAAGGCGACTCCTACTTCAAAGATTTTGCAGGATGGCGGATATATATAGTAAGCAAGGTAAAGGCTAGCATTGAGGGGGGAAAGGACGCTGTTTCTAGGATGTAGGCAAGGCAATGTTTATCCGCCCGGACGAAAGTAATCCGGTCTTCAATTAGAATTATACATAAGTAGAATGATGGCACAGTTGCCCAGCAGCGGTTTGGAGTAACCCACTGTTTCTGTCCGACTCGACGACTATCCGGGAGCGATTATCCGAGACAATAGACCTTCTTCCGCCTCAGCCTTGCCCAACCGTCGTGATATCCCTTTCCTTCCCGGGCCTTCGGTTGTGATATCGAGTTAGCTTCTAAGGCCTTTTCTGCCCTAGACGACGGCCTCTCCTCATTGAGCAAAGTCAAGTCTCAACAGTTACCTAAGCTGAGACATGCCTCCACGCTCGTGTGTGGAGACGTCAGTAAGGCTGGCTGGGGACTGGGCGAATTAGTTGAGCCTTGGCGTGGGTTGTCCATGTAAGACATCACCCGGCCTTCAACCTAGCGGCCCCGTGAAGTTCCTCTCCTCGTGCTCCCAACCGACCCGGGGCCAGCCGTCCGGCAGGGTGGAAGACGGCGGCAGCGTGTACCTCCCGTCACAAGCGCTCTCGCTACAGGTCGTGTTGCAGATACCGAACGTCTTGCAGTAGCACTCTTGCGCCGAGGGGCAGTGTACGGCCTCCTTGCCGAATATGACTGTACACACGTCTCCTATTAGCAATGGAACAGCGAAATGGATTAAGTTGGAAGGGGGCGCGAAGATAGAAAGGAATTACTTACTATGCCACGAGAACTCGAGGACCCTCCCGCTTAGGGAGTCCTCAAGGGGCGTCCGGAGCAGCCAGTCCCGGAAGCGGACATAGTCCTCCACGGGCCGGCTCCGGATGGTCTCCCGCGTCACGCCGAACTGGGAGCAGCAGCTCACGCCGACGACCTCGGGGAGGGGCGCCTCCTCCGGCATCATCAGCTCGTGCCACGCCTGCCTGAAGACCCCCTTGGTCGACGGGACGCCGCTGTTCGTATGGCCCTCGTCCTCGACCGGCCTGATCTCCGCCGGGCAGCCGATCACCCAGACGCACCGCAGGTTGGCGTAGCCGGCCTCCTGGAGGTGCGAGATGCGGAAGTTGCGCAGCGTCGGCAGCGCGTCGTAGTCGGGGTCGTCGTTGTGCCACGCGAAGCGGGAGGCGTGGATGAAGATTAGACTGCTCCTCGCGTCAACGACTTGTCCGCCCAGAAGACAGCACCCTACCTATCCGCTGATTTCCTTTCTTCGGTGGGAGGAGATTGAGAGAGAGGAACGAGGAGATGTGGGCTCGGGGTTATGGAGATGCAATGCATACTATGAATGGGACATGTCAGCTTCCAAAGACGCCGAGCGCACCGATTTGAGTTTCAGCACGGATTTTATTAGCATAGAAACACACCTTTGGCGGTAGGTCCGAATAGCGGTTGATAATATGCGTAAGGTAGACCATCGCCTCCCGGCCTTTATTCTTAGGCACCGTCAAAGAGGCACCGGGAGCCTCGGCCACGTATATATGCGCATACCAGTCCGGCAGGTATTTCTGTATCCATGAAGTGTCTTCATTCTTCATGCTCGCAACCACGAGCTCTACATCGTGGCGGTAGCCGTCGCTAGGCTGCTTTGGCCGCGGAGCATCGTTGGAGGGAGTCGAGGCGAGGAAACTCCCATCACGGACCACCAGGAGCACAAGTAGGCAGATGAACGTAGCAAGCGACAAAACGATCGGGCGAGATGTCAGCATGACAACAACTTTGGGCCAAGAAAAGGAACCGTCATTCGTCTCTGCTCTGGGAAACGAACTAACGCAAGTTGTCAAGCTGCCAGAATAATCAAAGACGCTTCCGCCCTTCACTTCTAATCGCCTCTATCACATCTTACATTTAATATCTGGGTGATGGTTAGCCTTGTCGATCTGCATACGACGTAGCCGCTTATGCCGGTCGGCTAGGTTCTATTTTAGGCATCACCACGGCTTGGCACCCCTTATCTGGCAAGTCTATATCCAACTCTGGTTATTAGGCAAAGCAGTTGGACGAATGAGGGCCCAGAATAGGAGCCGCGAACCCCTGCATAGCCCCATGGGAAACGGATTACGAGGGAGATGATTCCCAACGACCTCAAAACGAAATTCACGACGAACGAACGTAGCTTCGCGATTGGTCATAGCTCACATACATAAATTAAGCGTTGCCCGCCGATAATGGCAAGTCATGGCCGAGGCAAGACACTGCTCAACGGTGCGACTGACCAGACCGTTGCAACTTACGGTTCTTGAAAACGGCTGTTTATTGAGCGGAAGAGCCGGGGTCTTCGGCCGGCCTTTGCTTCTTCCTTCCGACGTGATACTGCAAACATAGTCTATAAAGGCTACAGCGTCGCAGAACAGCTTGCCTCTCGGCTTGCTATATGTCTGCCTGCACCTGTCTTTGTCAACCGTGATGAGCCATCTTTCCCGCGAAGCCTTCTGTCTTGTGAATCTGTCCTAGCAGTTACATTCATAATATCCTCAGATAGGCTATAGTTAGAACACTGTCTATCATATCCCCCCCCGGGATCTAGGAGTCTAAGACCAAACAAGGATACAACCATGAAAACAGATATAGGTATGATAGCGGGAATACCGAAGAATACAGCGTTCTCCTAAAAATTAACATATAGCCTAGGCGACAGGTATTCGCTTCGATAAGACGTATCTGATCCTGCTAACAATACTGGGCGTTGGGACGATACTGCGTGGGAAAGGTAGCGATCCAACAGCCTCGCCCTGGGTGTTGAGGCTTGGTGATTTGGAGACTTATACTTGATCATCAGTGGCACCGCAGACAATTGCTACGTCGATGTGACCTCTGCGTGCGGTTCGCAGGACGAAGTGGTCTGTCTTAACCTGGCCGAGGTCACCGAGAGAGCCGGCTGCCCCAATCTAAGGCGCTGCGCCCAGGATAGGACACTGGCGGAGGTTTATGTGCAATGCACCATCGCCGTCTCGGACATCACTGTTTTGTATAGCAGCGGAAGATAGCTCGATCGCGTTAACACCAATACAGAGTCAGTCAGCGGACCAGCAAGTCGGTGGCGTTAGTAACGCCCGGGGATGCCAATTGCAGGAACCGTCATCGGCGCGATCGCAGCGCTCGGGATAATCGGCGCGGGGGTCGACTTTGTCTCCGGCGACTTTGGACAGCCGAGTACGGACCATAGCATGCCTACGCACTTAATAAAAAGGGAGACAGAAATCATATGAGCACTACGCGCGCCATTCATTAGGAAGGCCGTAGGCGCACGGTACCTGGTCTATCTGCAAAGGGCGTAACCAACGTGCCGGACAATGTTTAGGAGTCTATTTAGAGGCCCCGCATTGTCAGTTTGAGTTCGATGGGGTCTTGAAGGGAGGAAGAAGTCATCACAAACGTAGCAGCATGGATGAGAACTCGGAAAGACTGGCCGGATCAAAATTGAACCGAGCCAATTGTTTCTTCTTTTATGTACCCGAGTCTCGAGATACCACCACGTACTTCATGCAAAGAAAACACTTATTTAAAACAATTCGGCAGTAGTACTTGGGGTATTTACTCAAGAGTACTCGAAATCATAGGGGGAAAGGGAAGCACTGCAGTGATAGTTGGCCGTGGCAGTCAGACATGGAACTTTAAGCACGTCTTTAAGCACGTCTATTCTATTAGGTATAACGCTACCTCATTTCAATATCATTAAGGTAACGCATGTGACGCATATTTCCTGTCTACCTACATGGTGCTCGGGTTGGTCCGTTGGTCGGATTTCGGAGTTGTTCGCGTGGGCCGTTCTCGGGTTCTTCTGTAATTTAAAGAGTGTAAGGCAGTTAAGTGAGTAGGCATAGTAACGCGCGGCTTGGTCCGTGCTCAACCACATGCCAAATGGAATGTCGACTGCCGTTCAACGTCCCGGCAGGAAACCATGGTGCGACTGACGGTCAGCTGGATATGTCGGTAGTCGCGAAGCGAGCTTCAAGCGATGGCCATTCCCCCCATTCTATCACCCCCACAGTACACGCCGAGGTCGCTCTGTGCCAATGCGGCAGGTCCGAGTAGGACGCCGGTACATCCGACAGACAGAGAATGGGAGTCCCGTCTCTCAGAACCCAACTGTACCTGCATAGCGAGATTGTTCCGGGTCGGGGTGCGGGCTTATACCGGCGTGTTTTGAAGAAACCCATAACGTCAAGTGCAGGATATTTCGTCGAGGAGGTTCTTGCGGCCACACAAGTGGCACGCGGAACATCTATCTCGGATGCCGCCGGGATTGCTGGAACTTTCATAAGCACATGCATATGTAAGCCGGAATATTCATGTAGCCCGGTATCGCTATAAAAGTTTTAGCTTGCTATAATTAGCAAAATCTATGTGATGGGCAAGTGGGGTCTACGTGCATATATCGGCTTTCGAAGGCCGCCGAATCCCGGTGAAGCCATAATTCCCAACCGACAACAGAAAGTCCACGAAAAATCCGCTGATAGCGTGGCGTGGCGGAATTCACCAATGATAAGATAAGATTAGGGACCCAGATACAGGGTACAGTAGATGATAAGCTGACAGCTGACTCCTAGGCTTCAATTAGCGCACTACGTACATAGTACTTGTGAGAACTTGGGCTCTGTATTACTTGACCTGGTATCTCTCGTGTAGTAGTTTAATAGACAAGAATAGGAGCCATTGGGAGCGGCTGAAGTGGCGCTGGGGCAGAAAATGCACATCTGGCTTGTTCGGATAGAATGGTACCTACATGTATGAATAAGACTGCAACGGCAACTTTGTATGCCATTCAAATTGGAGCTAAATGCTAACGTTAGCCCGGTTCATCCCACACCACGTTGCACATATAATAAACTGTTCGTTTCAGCACTCATACGATTGACTCCCTCTCCTGCAGGGGCTCTTTATATTTTTCTTCTTCCCGCGTCTTTATTTTTGCTCACCTGTTGCTTATGGAAGTACTGGTGTTCGGGCTGACTGTTTCTAATAATACATTCGCTGCCTTTTGTTAGACGTGCAGCTGTAGTCCCGAAATATTTGCTGATTCCTTCGTTGGGATCCGAGTATAGTCGAGCTGGAGTTCCCCGACTGGAAGATCTCGAATTCGGTGTGATCTCGCCACCATTGGAACAGCACAGTGTGTGTCTGCTGCACACTCCAGCAACGACCATTCCCTTATCCTCCTTGATCGCATACGCTTGCTGTTGGTGACTTCTACATCGCATTCGAAGTATTCCTTGCACTCTTCGACCTTCGGTTGCCACCCCCGAACACTCCCGGCCCGCCAGATACTCAGATCGACCGCCTCCGTTCATCGCGGCCCGGCCCGTGTGAAACATAGACGACGTGCTTGATACGGTAACCGAGTACGGTGCAATCGCTAAGATGGCTCAACTCGATACTCTGGACATCATTGTCCTCTCCGTTATCCTTATCGGGACGGCCGCCTATTTCACCAAGGGCAAGTACTGGGGTGTAACGAAAGACCCCTACGCCAACTCGTTCGCAAATGCCAACGGGATCAAGGCGGGCAAGACGAGAAACATCATAGAAAAGATGGAAGAGTCTGGTAAAAACTGCGTTATTTTCTATGGTTCGCAGACTGGCACCGCCGAGGACTACGCATCAAGATTAGCCAAGGAGGGCAAGAGCCGTTTTGGTCTCGAGACCATGGTAGCCGATCTTGAGGACTACGACTATGATAATCTCGATGAAGTTCCCGAAGACAAAGTTGTGATGTTCGTTCTCGCGACTTACGGCGAGGGTGAGCCCACCGACAACGCTGTCGACTTCTACGAGTTCATTACCGGCGAAGATGTCTCCTTCTCCCAAGGTGCGGACCCCCCTCTCGGAAACCTCCATTATGTTGCTTTCGGTCTGGGAAACAACACTTATGAGCACTATAACTCTATGGTTCGCAACGTCAACAAGGCTTTGGAGAAGTTGGGCGCCAAGAGAATCGGCGAGGCTGGCGAGGGTGACGATGGAGCCGGTACCATGGAAGAAGACTTCCTGGCATGGAAAGACCCTATGTGGGCTGCACTTGCAGAGAAAATGGGCTTAGAAGAGCGGGAAGCCGTGTATGAGCCCATCTTCGGTATTGCGGAACGGGACAATCTCACCAAAGACTCGCCTGAGGTCTACCTCGGCGAGCCGAACAAGATGCACCTCGAAGGTTCTGCCAGAGGTCCTTTTAACGCTCATAACCCGTATATTGCACCGATCGCAGAGTCGCGGGAGCTATTCAACGTCAAGGACAGGAACTGCCTGCACATGGAAGTAGATATCAGTGGCTCTAACCTATCATACCAGACCGGCGACCACATTGCAGTCTGGCCAACAAATCCCGGGCAGGAGGTCGACGAGTTCCTCCGCATCCTGGAGCTGGACGGCAAGAGGGACACTGTGATCAGCGTCAAGGCACTCGAACCTACGGCCAAGGTACCGTTCCCGACTCCCACGACATACGATGCTATTGTTCGGTATCACCTGGAGATCTGCGCCCCCGTCTCTCGGCAATTCCTAGGTACCTTAGCTGCTTTTGCTCCTGATGAGGCCGTCAAGGCTGAAATGGCCAAGCTTGGCGATGACAAGGACTATTTCCATGACAAAATCAACAAGAATCACTACAACATTGCCCGTACCCTCAGCGTGGTAGGCGGAGGGAAGAAGTGGTCCAATGTCCCTTTCTCCGCTTTCATCGAAGGTCTCACAAAGCTGCAGCCGCGCTACTACTCAATCTCTTCATCGTCACTCGTCCAGCCTAAGAAAATATCGATCACTGCCGTCGTCGAGAACCAACTCATACCAGGCCGCCAAGATCCGTTCAAGGGTGTAGCCACAAATTACCTGCTTGCTCTCAAGCAGAAGCAGAACGGCGACCCGGACCCCGAGCCATTTGGCCTGAGTTACGAAATTATGGGTCCGAGGAACAAGTACGATGGCATCCACGTCCCAGTCCACGTTCGCCACTCGAACTTCAAGTTGCCTTCGGACCCCTCCAAACCTGTGATCCTTGTCGGACCTGGCACTGGCGTCGCGCCTATGCGAGGCTTTATACAGGAGCGCGCGAAGCTGGCCGAATCTGGCGAAAATGTTGGTCGAACCCTGCTATTCTTCGGATGCCGGAAACGAAGCGAAGATTTCCTTTACGAATCCGAATGGGAGGTACGTGTCGACCTAACAGTTTCCTCGGAATGCTACTAATGGTTCCCTAGCAATATAAGCAAGCCCTTGGCGACAAGTTTGAACTGATCACTGCATTTTCGAGGGAAGGGCCTAGTAAGGTCTATGTCCAACATAGACTAAAGGAGCGCGCCAAGGATGTCAACGAGTTGTTGGAACAGAAGGCGTACATTTACGTATGTGGAGATGCAGCAAACATGGCCCGAGAGGTAAACACTGTTCTGGCGCAGATTATTGCGGAACAGCGAGGTATCCCCGAGTCCAAGGGAGAAGAGATCGTGAAGAACATGAGAGCCGCAAACCATTACCAGGTACGTAAAGACCGCCTAAATTCCTCCTTGCCGATATCGTTGTCGTCATCAGGCCGTTTCCTGTTTTCCATCAACTTGTCTGGTGGATGCGGCGCGGGTGTTCCGGTTCAAATTTGGTTGCTAACATCCCTTGCAGGAGGACGTATGGTCATGATTCAGGCGTGTGGAGATAACCTTTCGTGGGTGACAACGTGGGCAATATGTACATGCTTGCACATGAGGGGGCTGCCCGTCGGTTAGAGGTCATGGCGGGAAATTTTGACTTCAGGGATGGCTGTCAGAGTCGATTGAAACCGTCTCAGACCTCTTGGACTCCTCGGACCTCTCAGACTTCGTTGCATATTATGTCATTACCACGGAATCTAATGGGTTCTTGACACGTATCATCCTATGTATCAATCATAATGAGCCGATAGACTGCTTCAATTAAACATATATTCCGCTTCGAAATGCTGCCTATCTTGATCCCTCCTAGCCCCTAACGCCACCACAACTTTATTCCGTCAACTTTCGACGTCCCCAACCGATCAGAGCCCCAACTCCTTAGCCGCTGGCCGCTAATCCATCCAGGACGCGAATGGTCTGTCATTTTACCCCGTGCGTCACATCTGCATCTGCGCGTTAGCTAAAGCAAGCGCGCCTCAACCGTGGGATCGATGCTGACCCACCCAGATAACCTGGACAAGCTTTTGCAATACACGCGGCAGCGCCGAATTACAACCAACTGGGCCGACGTCCACCGGAGGCAGCCAGCCAGTCGGCCAGTCGTTCACCTGTCGGCCGAGGGCTGTCAGAAGATTTCGGACGAGGAGCGTATTCGGGTTCCCCCCTGATCAGTGGGGTCGGATCCCATCCGCGACGGTTTTAGGGATCCGAGACTGCCGAGGCCGTCGGTAACTACATATACGGAACTGCCACATCAGCATACAGTACGCCCCTTCTGCTGGGCCCGTCCACTGAGTCCACCTCATGTCCATGTAGGTTCCCGTACATTTTGATTGGGCTGAACATGATTCCAGCTATTTGCTCATGCTTTCCCACCCTCGTGAGCGACTAAAAAGTCGATTTGGAAAAGAGAAAAAAAAAGCTACCGATGTATTTTTCCATACAACTCCTGTAAGAATTTGCATTCCTACCGTTGACCGCAACAACTGGGTTCGTGGAGGCGACAGACAGAAAACACCCCTGTGTACTCTACATAGAATGCATCGTAGCACATGCCGCCAGACTTGTATCGGCGATATAGACAGATCCGTGCATTTTCCGGACGGGCATGCGCAAAAGTAAGTAAATAAATAAATGAGACTCAGATCTGCGGAGAACGCAATTCCCTCGCTTGACACAGGTAACTAGCACGCATCCGGATGGATGAATTATAGGCAGTACGTAGGTATACACAGATAGATACATGCGCAGTTCGAGCAAAGGACGCCATCCGCACCGCAGTCTACGGATCCCGGGGGCGCGGACGGCTGCATTATACTTACGGCTTACATGGTCCGTGGATAATCGATGCAAGGAGCCGAAAATCCAGTCCAAGTTCGAGGCGGAGGCTTTTGCGACACAAGCGTCGACACTCACCTCTGTGGATGATAACATGGCCCAAGTCAGCAGAAGCCTCTAGCTTTTTCAGAGAACTGCCGAGACTAAGCGTCCAGATTCATCTACCCATATTACTGTACATATATAAGGCAGGTTGAGGCGGTATGGGGTTTTTACCCTACGTATAGCTACGTGCATGCTCTGACTATTACAAGATCGTATATATATACATACTCTCTCACCTACTTTCCGAAGCAGGTGGGGGTTCGGATGTATTGGATCCACCTCCCTTCGTCCCGTTGACGACCTTTTCGGCCGGTCCCCCCGGCGCATTTCCGTTCGTCTTGACGGTGCTCTTCCCCTCGGACGTGTTTCCCACCTCGATGCCGCTGATGAACAGGGCGCTCACCCCCTCGAGGGCGGCCACGAAGACGCAGAGCAGACTCGCGATGGCGAAGTGGCTAATGGTGGACCCAATCTCCAGCCACGACCCCTCGTCCTTAACCACCCAGAAGAAGTAGAGCGTCAGGATGTCGCTGAGCGCCATCACCACCATGAACAGGGCCGACGGTGCCACACCGAGGTGCTTGTTGAGGATGCCCAGGTTAGCTGAGATGAGGGCGAACGGGATCATCAGCTTCAGTAGCAGAAGTGCTCCTTGAGAAAAGGGGTCGAACACCGGGATGAGACGGGATACGCTATCTAAGCTAAAGGAAGAGATCGAAGCAATGTTCCCTGTGCTAAAGAAGGCGGACTGCAGGAGGACGAAGAAGAACAGAGCTACTCTAGCGTCTGAGAGGGTTAACGGTCTGAATTGAGAGATGACGGCATCAGCGACCGCCTCAGCAGGGTTGGCGGAATTTTGCCCCTTGTTGACATTCGAGCTCAAGAAGGCGTTCCTGTGATGCTCCAGCCTAACCCAGGTGAGTAAAGTCAGGCTGAAGGTAAAATAGAATAGCCCCTCGTAGGAAATTGTCAGGATAACAAAGGTTGGTGCGCAGGTCAGGAAGATGACCAGCAGTCTGTGAAGATAATGTGTGTTCGGTTGGAGACGGTGGGCTAGAGGCATCAGGAACGACACGATGAGCACTAGCCACCCCACCACCTGGTTGCCGGGCGGTAAGCCTTGCTTCGCCTGCAAAGAAAGGGCACTTGAGCGAGTTACGAGCATAGCCAGGATAATGAGTCCAACCTAGTAACAGTCAGTAAAATAGTTGGACCAAGACTAGTAAGAACAAGACCTACTTGGACACCTATCAACGCCCTTGAGATCTGGTTATCTTTCCGCGACAAGCTAACCCTGACCGAACTTGACGGGTCGGCTAATATCCTCTCTTCGAAGATGAGATATAGCAAACCAACTACTACCATGAGAGAGCCGCCAACCATACTATTGATATTAGTAGTGCTCCGGTGGTTAAAGGTGAGTTAGTCAATCTTACATCAACGTGACATCTTCAGTCTTGTTTGCCGGTAGTAGAGTGAAGGCACTCATCAGGAGGCATGATACTACCCAAGTTGCAGCAAGCGCGGCATGTCGCTGCAGGAATGATACTCCAATGACAGCAGGGAAAAAGGCAGCGAGAACGAAGAGCACAGTCAGAACTTCGCGGTGGATATATCCGATAGCCTGCTTGTCTCAGTCTCTGGCTCTTGAGCGACGAGAAGTGTACTTACCAGTGACTCGATGATTCCCACGTAAATGATAGTGTTGAGCAAAAGAGATAACACGCTGGTGCCGGATTTCACATGGCCAAATAATGCTTGCCTGCCCTTGATCAGGCTACCCCTACGGGCATATACCTCTTCCCAAAAGAATACGGGGAAGAAGGCGTATGCGTAGTATGTGTATGGCGACCGGGAAATAATGAAGGACGCATAGAGCAAGACGAGAACCGAGGAAAAGAAAACGATCCCGCCGAGGCTCCTTGAAGACCGTGCTGTTCCTTGCAAGACGTGTAAGTCAACGACTCTCGCTACGGCGTAAGCCATCCATCCAAGGTAACCAATTGTGATCAGCGCCCTCAGGAAAAGCCAGTCATAGGTTTGCAGGTAACGCATCCCTTCTAGGCCTATTTTCATCAATGCCGCAGACTCCTCAATGGCTTCCTCGTATTTTCCATCGTCGATTAGTTTTTGGATGGACGCAAGCCGAACCTCCGCTGGAAATCCATGATCTCTGCTAAGAGGTCTATAAGGTCGAAATTTCAACTCATTAGCCTTCTTGCCCTCTTCCTTCACGCGATATATCTCCAAAATCTCTTTTGCATTCACGAAAGACGCCTTCGCCTTCTCTTTCATGTTGGCGGAAAGATACGATAAGGGAAGTTCACCGACAGAGTTGGCAGGGAACTCGACGCCAATCAAATAAGCCATCAAGGCAGCTACGTCCGCTTGCGCAACATCGTGTCGCCGGATGTGGTTCAAGTTCCAATCCGATGAATAGGCATCATGCCCTGGCGCAAGGCCGTTTGGGTAGGTTGAGGGTTTGGCGACACCAGAGCCCCATGCGATTAACGGCGTCCTCGTGTTGTCCGGATGACCGTCGCCATGACTCCCCCAATCGCTCATGCCGTGGTCAGCAGTAAAGACAAATGCCGTCCTATCGTCGCCATAGAACTTTTGGATCAGCTCGGTCATCTCCTTCACTCCTTGATCCACCACTTTGATGTTGTGTAGATACTCTTTAGAATAAGGCCGATACGAATGGCCGGCAGTATCAAGTCCTAACAGATGGAGGAAGAAGACTATCTTGTCTTGCCGGAGAGCACTGCTCAAAGTCCTGTTCTTCTCCGCTGCAGTAAAAAGCTCTTTGACATGATCGAATACCCAGTAATCTAGATGAACGGCATCTTTGGAGAAGTCCTCGAATTCGGCATCGTAGCAAAAGGCGTCGATTCTTCCAGGCGTTGCGCCTTTCTCAAACATAGGCAGAATATCAGGGCTACCCCAGCTCCAGGTGTGTCTACTACGGTTAAAGACGCTGTCGAAATTGACCGGGTTTAACTTCCAACCAGTTGCGACAGCCGAAACATCCTCGTATAAACCAGCTATGAGGGCGACATGACCAGGGCGTGACTCTGTCGGGACTCTCGTATGCGAAACTCCGAACGTGCCGTGCTCTAAAACTCGGGAGCGCAAGAAGGGCGCAAGTGGTCGGGGGGTTAAGTCATGGTCGGTTTTGGGGTAAGGCTCTGGGAATGATTGAAAGGCCTTGTCGGCGCGCAGGCCATCGCCTAGAGCGCATAAGATCAGCTTGCATATCTAGGAATACGGACTTTGCGATCCCTTACCAACGAAGAGAACGAGACGCTCGGCCGGAGCTTTCGTCCCACTTGGTCTCTCTGGAGCGAACAATTGCATGCCACTGACGATGGGACTGACGAAGTAGATATCGAAGATGGAATATATGTAAACAAGGTGAAAGACCATGGCAATGGCCAAAAACCTGAAGCGACTGACGGTCGCCATGGTTGCAAATTTGCGGTCCTCTGGGAACTGGAAAAGAGGGAGGAGGTTAGGAACCACAGCCTCGTCTTAAAATGGTCCTGTTATCCGACAAGACATGAAAGTATGTGTTATAGAACAAAGCATCTACGAAGGTGACAGAATAGGAGTGATGGCATCGAGACCATCGGGGATGCCCAAATCTCGAAGGAATATGTGTCCGATCGAGTTCAACGTGGGACATGAACATTTGAAACTCGTATGCGCGTAATAATCGGCCGTCAAGGTGGCAGTATTGCGAAAAACTAATTTTGGCACTCAACTACGAAGAACCGCGTAAAGAGACACGCGCTTGCAGGGATCAGTATTGGGCGGCCTTTCAGGGGAACCCGACGTCACTATACTTATTAAGTCAAGAAACATACAGTTATGGAAATGGTTTATAATTATAAAAGGTTATACTTCTAAAAGTGTCCTAAAGATGTTTTTCTAAATAATATCTAAAGTAAATATGGATTTATGCATATATGTATATATCTTTATAATAATAAATAAAATATTTATGCTTTAACATTTGCTTCCAGCATTTTTAATCGTTTTATCTTTATACCCCACCTATTCTTGGTGTTGCTAATGACAGACTCCCCACGCCTGGCCCCACCATCCAGGGTCTTGAAAGAGGACAGGTAAATGACAACCCCAACTTTTATGTACTGGTAACCTGGATGTCTCATCCTGCCGTCTCCTCTAGGAGACTCTCCCGATACCGTCGCCTTCTTCGCCGGGGCTTCACTTATAACGTTTTAGTCCAATCCTCCTTTTCTAAAATAAAGCATTAAAGGATGCACGGCATCCAATTCGGTCAGCGAACCCAGAACTTCCCGTTGCCTTAGGCGAGCGAGGTGTGATAAAAGCAGGAAACCGCCGAGTAGCTGAGAATTCCCTACATAACTTGTACATTCTCACGCTTGAACATTGCAAGACAAAGATTCCCGCGAGCGCTGGGACTGTTCGCTCTCCCACTCAAATCACAAGCTGGCTTGCTACTAGGTAGAGTTGAAGTTAGGACTGCTGGGAATCCTTTTGCATCCGTTCAAAGACAGTGCTGGAGCTTCTCCGCACCACTGTCACAGAGCTCAGCATGAAATGAACTATGCGATGTAAGTGTATTGCCCAATGGGAGAAAGGCGAGCCCTGGCTGGTGAATTTGGGATGAAGAGATGAAGAGAACTACGAATCCTGGGTTTAAACGAAGCAACCCCATTATAACCACCGCTACCGTCAGACATCTTGTGAAGGCCTGCGGCTCTGGTGATATGTTCTGAAAGGACCAGCCCGCAGATCTCTACTAAAAAGTTGGGTATTCTGTCCCCATGGGTTTGCCGTATGCTAAGCAGTTCCTGTCTGTAGTGTCTTCTCAGGCTTCTTCCGGGTCTTCGTTTGAATGTAGCCCGGGGGTCAAGTTCGACCTTCTAGTCTGAACAAAAAAGCCCGTGGATCCTAAGCAACGGCTAATATAAGTACCGCCAAAGTTGCTTCGAGGCCTCAAATAACAGGGGTGGCGCCGCCGTGCATGCATGCCCACTAATGCAGAGCGGCTGGCGAGCCCAGGAGTTCCGGCCCGCCGCTTTCAACCCTTACCACACTGTACCGTACGAGTCCCAATACACAGCGCACCGAGTCCTAGGGACGAATTCTGTCCACTGTATGAGCATGTTGCAGGCGATTCCTTCAGTGCGGCGCGCAGGTAGAATAAGTATGATAAGGGTACGCCGATCCTCCTAACTGGCTAAGGCCGCCACTGGTATGAACGAGAGCTACAGCAGAGGTTCTCCCGTATACGCAGAATTTGACGCTTTCCGCCTTTGTATGTGATTCGCAGAAACGACCTGGCGTTGGAGGATGCCTGAGAGCCCGGTATTGAAAGACGTTTGAAGATTGAGAACAAGTAGGTAGGTACCTAGGTCGCACTTGTTGGAAACCTTTTTAAGGGTTATGCTGTGAAGCAAGTTGGGATTCGCCTCGGGATTTAGGCTCAAATTATAAACGATCTTCTAGGTTGTCTTGCACGAAGTGCTTTGAGTAGAAACAGAAACTGTGAAGGGCTATTATGAAATACTGTCATGTATGAAAGCAGACGATCAGAGCACTACGGGAATTAGGTAGTTCAATATCTACCAAGAGGTAATTCTTTGATACGATGCCATCTACCCCGCAATCCATCCAATATTCATGTAGACCAAATGTACGGTTATGAAACTGGGGGGCGGCTTGCAATTTATTAGCTGTCTTGGTCTAAGCTCATCACGTAGGCAATTTGAAGCGCATGCTGGCGCTACTAAGTACGGTCTCTTCGCGGAGTTTTAAAGGTGCAGATAACGATGGGGCTGAGTTGCAAGGCCATCAGTCCAATCCAATTACATAATGGATCGCGATATATGGTCATCAGACTCACAAAATTTCAAGCGCATACACCCCACATCTTTTCCTATGATAGTGGTATACCATATATTTTATAGAAGCCAACTAAAGAGGAAGGTATCCAGGTCAATGGGCTCTGCTTCTCGGTTACTTGAGAGCTTTTTCTTTCACACAGATGTCTAAGACTCGAGTCGACGTTGAGAAAAGTTCCGAGTGGGTTCGTCTTCGTACGAGCTCCACCGCACGCTCTAAATCTTGAAGTATGGTGTCTGCTTCTCAATTGGGACGCGGCTGCAAATTTGCAAACAGCTGATACGCTAATCTAGCTGGGGCCTACGCACGGATGAACCTAGTGGATAAGTGATCCTCTCTCTCCGCCTTACGCGCATTAGCGTCGAGCGCCAAAGTCCGTATAAAATGATTGGTTTGTCATTGAGGTAAGTGTACGCAGGCCCCATAAAAGTCCTTTACTGTCAATATGCACCTAATACGAGCACAGACTCCAAAGTCCAGACCTAAGAGAAAGAGGCATCGGGGCTTCTGACTCTAAAACATCGATGAGATGTGTTGTTAATTTATAGTGGCTAATCCGCGGACTTGGCGCTTCAATTCTGTATAACAAGAGGAGGGCAAGCGATCACGATCGGGCTTAACTGCGACAGGCTGCATGACCTCCGAGAACGGGTGCGCCTAGGAAAAACGAGGAAAGTAGGATGAAGATCGTGGGCTAGACCGCTCCTGTGCTGCACCAAGCGTATCAAGGTCAGAAGCACCACAACTCTAGACTGCAACGAAGGACTACTCCATGTGACTGACTACACCTCCTGCAGGCCATAGCGATGGTTCCCTATCTAACTTTCAGAATGCGTAAGATGCATCACAACAGGGGAGTGCCATTTCCGTTCTCATCCGAAGTATGATGAAGCCATCTCCCCCTGCTACACAAAACCCAATTTAATTTGCACTCACCAAGTGCACTTTTGACGCTGCTGAGTTTCGCAACGCGCCACCTTTGCACATATGTTGTGCACGGAAGTGAGCATAAATATTAGATAGACATCACCGACGGCTCTATTAGACAGTTCTATGGCGACTTGCCATGGCAGCCTTGCTGGAACTGGTGCCGCGTTCTACGGATCGAACAGAGGCTTACTTCGCACGTTCATCGGTGTGTAACAAGTAAGTTATACAGAGCTAAAGACAAAAAAGACGCAGCAGCGATACTGTAATATCTGGGGCTGGTTGGAACATCTAGAGCTGGCTCTACTACACTAGTTTCTTTCTTCCAGGTTCGCTCATCTGCACGGCTTTTCGGGTTATCACATCCCCACTTTCCACCTCCGATCTACGGCTTGCGTTCCTATGGTTGGCTGTTGTGGTTACAGTTACCCACTAAAACCACAAACTTCGAAGATACTACTTGTTAGTGTGGAACCAAGAAGGAAACATATAGAAACTCGATGCGCCGCATCTCTATTTCTAACTTTCAAAACTCTTCTTTTCCAAACAACGCCTGCAAACTACTTCGCTCATCCCGCTCTCTTGACCTTGGAGGTGCTTCAACCGCGCCTCAGGTTAGGTAGTATCCAAGTTCCCAATACCGTTCACCGCGTTACAAGTAGACTAGTCGCCTCTTGCCTTTGTGGCGTGGCTACCTCCCTGCCCCCATCAAGCACACTCAAATTTATCACATAGGATACAACCATCCACAAAACCCGTTGATAGGAGGAAGGCAAAGGCACCTCTTGCCGCCGCAACACTTGACGCCTGTTTTTCTGCTTGGTCTCTGTCTGCTTAGTAGATTGACAACATAGCCAAACAAGCGCTCAGGTGTTGTGTCAGCTGTCGTAAGGTCAACACCAAGTCGAGAAGCAATGGTCCTAACAAAGCAGAGATCACCACGAAATCCTGATGACTTCCCAACCCTCCAGCTATTTCTGCTAGGTAAGTTTTCGTTATGACCAGTGATGGTGACCAAATGCTGACTGCTACCAACAGCTATTGTCCGTCTGGCCGAGCCTATCGCGCTTACGTCCATCTTCCCTTATGCTTGGGCACTTGTCAAGAGACTTCATATTGGCAGCGAAGAAAATGCCTCTTTCTACGCCGGTCTCCTCATCTCGTCCTTCTCCCTTGCGGAGGCCCTGATGGGCATGTACTGGGGTGGGCTCTCCGACCGAATCGGCCGAAAGCCTGTCCTGTTGCTAGGATGCATAGGAACTATGTTTAGCATGATCATGGTAGGCGTCGCCACCAACATCTGGGTTGCTCTGATCGGACGAGCCATCGGTGGACTGCTAAACGGGAACATTGCCGTAATCCAGACGATGGTGGGCGAACTGGTCACCAAACCTGAACATGAGCGTAAGTCCCCAAAAACCCCTTCTTTGTGAAGCTGCGTGACATATGGCTAATACTCTGACAGCTCGCGCTTACTCCGTCATGCCTTTTGTTTGGTCGATAGGTACCATCATCGGGCCGGCTATTGGTGGATTGTTTGCGGATCCTCATGAGTCCTTCCCCAATGCGTTTCCCGCTGGAAGTTTGTTTGAGAAATTTCCCTACCTTCTACCCAACCTCATATGTGCCGCCCTTTTACTAGTCAGCATCTTTTTGGGGTACTTCCTCCTGGAGGAGACGCATCCCGATATGCAACCACGCGTGGCGCTACCGGAAGACACATATGTCTCGGAAGAAACGCCACTGCTAGAGACATCCGATGCGATGAAGCAACCAGCTGTGGACCTCCGTGCGGAAACGTATGGGACCCTCAGGAGCAGAAACAGTGGTGAACACGAACGGGATGTGGCTTTCTCGAAGGAAGCTCAGACTATGGGTTCATTCAGCATCTTCAACAAACGAATCGTTACTCTCGTCGCTGCTCTCTCCATTTTCACCTATCACTCGATGACTTACGATCATCTTCTGCCAATCTTCTTCGAAGACGACAGAGTTTCCATCGACTCCCTATCGAGCAAGGTTCTTCTCTCTTCCGTCCACCCATTCTATTCGCCCGGAGGTTTGGGTCTCTCAATGCAAGCAGTCGGTATGATAATGGCTGTCAATGGGGCTATCGCCTTGTTTGTCCAGGCAGTCATCTTCCCTATTGCTGCTGCGAAGATCGGTGTGTTCCGACTGTTCATTCTCAGTACTGTCCTTCACCCTCTCCCTTACGTCATCGTCCCGTTTCTTCTCTACGTGCCGGAATCGATGCTGTATCCTGCGATCTACTTCTGCCTGACTATCAGGAACCTCCTGTCTATTACCTTGTACCCCCTACTTCTGATCCTGATCAAGGAAGCCACCCCAACCCCCTCTGTTCTCGGCAAGGTCAACGGTCTCGCCGCAAGCGCGGGAGCCGCTTGCCGCATGGTCGCACCCCCGGTGGCAGGGTACTTGTACAAGATCGGTAGGGAGATTGACTGCACCGGGGTTGCCTGGTACAGTAGTGCCATAGTTGCATTGGTTGGGACCATCCAATGCTTCTCGGTGAAGCGAGATAGGAGTGACGACTTCTCTGAGGAGTATGGCAGCCTGTCGAAAGACGATCGTGGGCCGAGGGTCACCGTTACTGCAATGGACGAAGGCGAAGAGAGTGCGTGAGAAGACGGAATTAGGGGTTGGATCTGGACATCGGCTGCAACTTAGATAAAAAGGGAAGAAGTGGCTAGTGCGGGTCAAGATGAGAGATGAGAGATGAGAGATGTTGTCATGAAGGCTGGCCACTTCATGGTCATGAGACTCATGAGTAACGTCTGCATGCATCTCTAGATGGGTTTTTTGCTGGCGTTAGACAGGCGTATGGTGTATTTTCTTAAAAAAAAAGCAGGTGGCTCTTGGGGGGGGGCGCTTAGGCGTCATCACTTTCCAAAAGGCGTCTGGTCGGGCTCTAGCATAGTTAATATAATGACGTTTGAGAACTTCCCGGTGCTGGTTAAAGACCGGCTGTTTGGTGATAATTCATACTTGACGATAAATACCATCAACCTGAACTGTCTCGGTTGTACCTGCTCTACCAACCCTTGCTGAATTTGCAGGAATTTTTCGTTTCGAAGGGGTTTCCTTCTTCCATGGGGGTAGGCCTCTAACAAGCAGACTATGCTTTCATTCCTCTCATGGGGCAGTTGTTCAGGGGCTAATAAGTGTTATCGACTGCCCCCTGCGTCATCTTCTTTACTGCTCAGTCACATATCTGCTTGAGGGCCAGAAGTTAGTTGCAACAATTTTTCTAGGGGTGGGCGGCACTCATTTTTTATTCGCCATATTAACCCAATCAGCTTCCGCAGGAAACGCTTTAGTGGGCCTTTTAATGGGCTACAGTGACCTTAACTTCCGTTTAAACCTAGGACCCGCTAAAAATTTTGATGCAGCTCACGCCTTCTGGCCCTCGAGCAGGTAATCCGTGCTTACTGAAGAATATCAACTGGCGGCAATGTAGCCTTTGTCGTCCACCGTCCGCTTAGTCGGTGTTTCCTACACTGTATATCAAGATCCCCATGCCATGTATGAGTGGGGACCGTACCTTGCCAACAAGGATTGCCCTGGTTGTGCGCACGTGGGGGCATTACAGTAGCAGATCTGCAATTTAGCACCATGATACGCTCCCGCCTCGGCTAGGCACCCTACCCTAACTCAGGTACGCCGAAGTAGACCGGCGGATCTTATACTAAAAGGGTTACTTCTGTGACCTTGTAATACTTACATACATAGTTCTGTACCCCCGATATCAGAGAGCTACTAGGCTAGTATCCATCTACATACTTGCCTACACAACAAGTCCAGCTCTTCCCCTTTTTGGTTATTCGTTCCCGTATTAGAAGAGAAACGAGGAAAATAAATAAAGACTTTACAATGGGAAATATCTCAAGCATGTTCCGCATTGCCCTAGATGCCCTGCACATGCTCTTGGGCGGGCGCATCCGCTCCTGGGACCCGGCTGCGGAGATGCCGTCGCTGGCGGACAAGGTGGTGCTGATCACGGGCGGCAGCATCGGCATCGGCAAGCAGGCGGCGCTGGAGCTCGCACGGCACGGGGCTCCGCCGTCGCAGATATGGATCGCGTCGCGCGGGGGCGGCGGGGGCGCTGCGGCTGTGGCCGAGATACGACGAGCCGCATCGTCGTCCACGGTAGAGGTCCGCTTCCTGGAGCTGGACCTGACGTCCCTCGCGTCGGTGCGGGAGGCGGCGCGCGTCTTTTCCTCGGCCGCACCCCGACTCGACCTCCTGATCCTCAACGCTGGGATCATGGGCGGGAACCCCGGCGTCACCGCCGAGGGCTACGAGCTGCGCTTCGGGCTCAACTACGTGGGCCACGCGCTGCTGGCGAGGCTCCTGACGCCGCTGATGCTCGAGACGGCGGCGGCGAACCCCCCGGCCGTCGGCGCGGTCGGGACCGGCCCGCGGATCGTCACCGTCAGCTCGGCCGCGCACTCGTACACGGTGCCCGGCGGCATCCGGTTCGACACGCTGAAGGGCACGGCGGGGGACATCGACGTGCTCCTGCGGTACGGGCAGAGCAAGCTGGCGCCGCTGCTATGGGCGCGCGAGATGGCGGAGCGGCAACCCCGCATCACCACCGTCGCCATCCATCCCGGCACGGTCAAGACGGAGCTCTTCAGCCAGCCCGAGGGCGGCTTCCTGTACCGTCTGGTGTGCATGACCTTCGTCCCCGTAGTCGGGCTGACGGTCGAGGACGGCGCCAAGAACACGCTCTGGGCGGCCACCTCGGGAGACGTCGTCAGCGGCGAGTACTACGAGCCCGTCGGGGTCCCCGGCAGGGCCCGCGGTTGGGCGAGCGACAGGGGCTTGTCGAAGAAGCTGTGGGAATGGACCGAGGAGGAGCTGAAGGGGCAGGAGATATGAGGTTGTATGTATAAAACCATTACCCCATTAACCAAAAAAAATCTGTTTTTCATTTTCCCCCCTTTTTTCCCTTTTTTTTCTTTTTTGCATACAATAACGAAGTATAGTTCTCTGTCACAAACTCCATTATTTCCTCTCGGGAGACACCAATCGCTTCGTCCGGTTAACCGCCCTGGGGGCTTTTGTTTTCCAACTCTCGCATGTCGAATCATACTTCTCGATGGCGACCTCCTGGATATTCTCCCCCGTTTTCTTCGTGCACACAGATTGAGCACTTCCGCTTAGCTGTCTGATAGAATCGACTGGACGCTGCACCGTATGCGATTCCGGTGGCACATGGAGCATTACATCCTGACTCTTAGGGACATTTCCGAGAGGGAAGTCGTCTGCCTTTGAAAACTTGCCTACAAGTTCCCGTCTTGGATCCCAGCACTTCTAGCGCCGCGGATGCAGTTAGAAACGCATCTCAATGCCGGACTACGTCAATCAGCCTCCCACCTCCTCGCAGTATACCGGCACCGTCACGAACCCTACCGGTAGGCGCGCACCAGTGACAGGAAGGGTTGGTCCTAGCCACACTTTCCGAATCTCCCAGTCCATGGTTCGAGATGAGGGCCAGGTGCCGTGACGGTTTCAGTCTAACTCCTCCGCATGCTCGACATCTGGAGTTCAGCGTAGTGGTTCTTGGTTGTCGATTCTTTCCGGTCTTGGGCCGGTCGACTGCTGGGAACTCTGAACTACACAATACGTCCCAATCCAGATGAGTCCGAAGTGTACAGGATGAGAAATGGTCAGCGCTCGGGCACTGTTTGCTTTTTAACAATGTGAAAGGCCAGGGGTTCTGATCCGCCGGCGATAGTGGACAGGTCATTCGGGAAGTACCGAAGTGCAATGGATTCCATGATTCCCCGGAATGAGGCTTTTTTAATCACCGACGGCAAATGTGCCATACCTTCAAAAACGCCGGTGTGGTGTTTACTAATACGACTGTAAGCCCGAAGAGTAAGACCTACATGAGTGACTACCGGTTAACCTCCTAGTTAGAGCTTGTGGGCTGCATCGAGGTGCTAAGGAGGGCATAGATGGGCGGGCTCCGTCCTTTCCTCTTCGCATTGCTTTCCCTTTTCCTTAATCATACAGTCTCAACACAGTCTATAAGTGCGCCTCCAAAGCCTTAGACCTGTGGAGAGCCTTGAATATTAAGCGAGTGAAGACCCGTTGGCCCAAGTAGTCTCGGAGCTACGCATCTTCGTCATATCCCATATCGGATCTTGATATCGCAGACTCGCTTCGCAGAAGACGCTAGACGCTGGACAAGTCATGTGGGCATCTAGATAGATTTTGCACAGGAAGTCATGAAGTGTGCAAGCTAAAGGGGAGGCAATATTGACCTTCTCTGACTACCGGCACTATGAAATCTGTTGCCCAAGGAGCCAGGTTTGCCATGGAGCTGCCACGCTCTCTGAATCGCGATTAAGAAAGGAATAGAATGCCCGCTATTCAATACACTGCACTTGCGAAGGAAGTAAACGGATGTTATAAAAATATAAAGACCTCCGTTGGACGTTTGTGGCCTGTAATTTAGCAAGTCAAGTGGACGAAATAACGCTTGGAGTCACTTACCGCATGTGCCGTGCTTGTTGAACTCGTGTGCCCAGAACCTCTCGTCATTTCTCTATTGTATTTCCAGTATGTTTCCATGAATTCGAGAGTTAGATGTGCAAAAGATTCCAGGATCTCCGTAATGTTCTTATACTTCCAGCTTTTGTCACAGGACTGCTCCCAAGTGTCATTACAGTTGTTCGGCTATCGCACTGTCGGTTGAAAGGGACCTCGTGGAAGGGAAGAGTGGTAGGACCACGCACCATAACCCATGTATAGTCCAGGAATCCGTAGGGCCAGTGGGAGGGTTCCTGTCCCAGAACTGAGTCAAGAGGAGTTGGTGACCGGGCTGGTTGAAGCAGCAAGTATCTACCGTCGCCGTCGCCGTGATTTGGCAGTTCTAGGGGCTGCCGAACGGGCAACTGACGGAATCGGCCGTGGCATAGCCAACGGCGAAGGCTCTCGTGATAAACTGATACCGCGCCATCCTCGGACACAAGAATGAATGGATATCTCAACTAATATGGTGTGGTTGACGGAATAGGAGCAAAACAACGTAGGCCTAAACAACCTCGCGCTTATAGGTAAATACTGGCATTCCGCTACAAAGTTAGTACGTGGAAAGGTGGAACTTTGCATTCGCGCACCCCCTAATCGGGGCGACAAGGGATAAAGCCTTCACCTGGGATATTATAAGGAGAATGCTCTGCAACTAACTTTTCGAGTCTACAATTCCATACAAATATTTTCAAATATTATACTAGACAATACCATCTTTCGAGCGGTTTATAGTTTCTAGTAGCGACATTTCTATAGTTGAAACGTTTTCTCTCTTTTCTGAGTTAAAGGCGCCCCGTGGGACTCCCTCCTTACTTAGGTGCCTCGCCAACTTCCAGAAAGACCCGCAACGGCAGAACGTGCCGCGCTTATCGGTACACCAAGATCCTAAATGCTACTAGAAGGCGATTCAAGGGAAGGACAGCATCTTGGGAGACTGCCAACGTCTAAGCAAACGCACATCTTAGGATCACACCTGAAACTGACTCGCAGAGATGGTCATCTGCGATCAATATGTAACAACTGCTAACAGATGAGTCTAATAGGGGCAAACTACCCCAAATACTCGATAAAGCTCGTGATTGTTTGGTGCCAAGGTTTGTACTCTTAGTTTGGGAACTGTTTATTGTGAAATGTTTCTGTGGCAGCACAAGTTCATATAGACGATGAAAATCCCCATTGACTGCTCCAGCCATGATGATTCGTCGAATTAACAAACTGGAATACCAGACCACCTCCCAGATCGACCCCTCAACCTGTTTGTGAATCCATTCGAGACTGACGGGCGGCATGTCGCTTAGCGTAGGGCTGGCTAGGACGCGTTCGACCGCGTAGGCTGCGACACGGCTTCCTGCGCCCACAAGCGATCACAGTAGAAGTCCCAGACACTTACATGGCCGGGTTGAAAGTGACGGCCGTTGTCAGCCTCTGGCTGTCGATTTTAGCGGTGGCCGCCATGCTCTATTTAAGCCTGCTCCATCGAGACAAGGTCCGTCTTCTCGCCGTTGAGGAAACTATGATGTCGTCGGCGCGGGCCTGCCAGCACCACGCGTCAGGCACCGCCGGGTGGCGCTCAAAGCGGCCGCGGGTGCGATACTCTTTCTCGAGCTTCTCCTGCCCCCGGATGCTGAACGCCGCTTCTGTATCGCTCTGGCCTCGTTGGCACCGCTAGTGATCTCTTCGAAAAGGCGCCAAAGCATGGGTAGGGACACCACCCGGTCGCCCATATCGCCCTCATGGGCATCTTATGCCGGCTACCGGGCCGCGCCAACGCCCACGACGAGCCATGGGGGATCCTCGAAAGGGGCGGCGACACTTGGTCCCCTGCACCGGAAAGATTGTTCTACTGGGATTGCGTTTTTATCGTCCCCAGTGCCGGCGACCCCGACGGTACCACATGGCAACCATCGAGGCCGCCACTTCGTCCATGGGGATTTGCGCGATATCGACCACTCCTTCTGCCGCCGCAAACGGCCGCGGCGACGGACCCGCAGCAACGCACCTAGCTCGGGATGTCATGCGAGGCACTCGCGAGGCACTTGCGAGTCCCGCGCCGGCACTGCCATCGCTGTCTATGGGGCTATGTTCACAACTGACTTGGACCGAAATCTCTATAAAGATCCCCTTGACCTGCCGTGCACTATATCACGGGCACCGAGAAAGCGATGCTGACTAATCGCGTCTGGGACGTCTTCGACTTGCGCGGGCCCTTGATGACGCTCGAGACGGAATGCTTGGGCGCTCTCGTCGCACTGCGCCGGGCCTACCAATAGGGAGTCTCGGAGTTACCTCAACCTTCGAGGTTGGAGACTCAGAGACTACAAGATAAGGGGATTTTCCCCGAAAGTTGCAGTAATACCTAGAATCTATGACCAAACCCGGACCCCCTAAAGGAGTCATGGGATGGCGTTCCATGCGTATCAGGCGTCATGGAGTGGGCCGGCTAGCGACTCTGCGCCTAAGGGGGATAAGAAGACAACGAGGGTAAGTGGTGGAAGGGGTTCTCAACAGATCAGCTTCCCTCTTGCTGTTCCCTCCCTCCTTGCTGGTAGAGATACGCTTGTGGGTCGAGGCCTCGGCGGCGAGAGTCCGACCCGTACATACAGGCAGCTCCTTACTCCTCTCGAGGGCCCTTCGTGTCGAAGAAGGGCCCAGAGCGCCTCTTCATCGCGAGGTGAGTCTATCATTGTTACGACCCAGCCCTACCGTTTCACGCTTGCCATACCCGCTCATCTCTGCTCTCGGATACCACCAGCATGGCACCGGCGATGGTTGCATGTGCTCTGGTTCCGAGCCGACAGAGAGACGGTCATTCCGTCTATCGCCTTGCGTGTTTCGTGTTCGAGGGGGGGTGTGAGCTTCGCTGATGGCCGACGTGGCACATCGGTCTCATCTTGAGTGAAGATCAGGCCCTTCGTTTTGTCGGAGGGCTATCCCAGGGAATCGACTATCAAGATACAATGGCGAAGCAGCAGGGATGCTGCCGTCATAGAATTTACAACCTGTGAAAACTTTCCTGTATCGGATTGCATGGACGTCGGTTTCATAGCCATTATCGTACATATTGCGCGGAAGAACTGACGTGTCCTGGGTCCAAGTGATGCGGTTGCTGACAGCGTAGGACACCTAACCCGAAAAACGCGAGGAGTAGACAGTAGATGCCAACCTATCCAACTAGGCCCGTTTGACTTCTATAGCAAAGGCTTGGAGAGTGTCCCCATTCTGCCTCCTGAACCTCGCTTAAGACTGTACGCGTAACGGGTTACGGGTGAACCGTGTCTCAATGAAAACCTGTCAGTGTAATAGTAGGATAGTCAGGATACGCACGATGTCCCTATAACCGTAGATGCAACTATACCGACTAAACCGCTGTCGTTGTGAACTTCACAGAATCACTGAGTTCGTCCATTGTGGCCCGAAAGCTGTAGACTGACTTGGACGTTGCCGTGAAAGGGCTCCGGAGAGAATCCGGAGTTCGATTATTCGCTGTCATTTGTGATAAGAGAAATACACTATGGACGATGCTACTCCCATAAATCAACAGATACTCCCATATCGTAGACAAGCCCCTATCCAACGTTAGACTCGTTGACGGATCCGACCGACCTTCTCATAGGACACCGCCTGTCATTCCTAGTAAAAAGGCGACTTAACGGCTGGCTTTCAATCTTTTCCGGAGCAGCCCTGTTCTTATTCAGCATATATGGTAAGGAGGCGTATATGAACTTGATTCAAAGGTACTCTGGAACGTACTCCGCGTAGTCGCTTTCTTCCAGAACATATGCGGCTAGCCAGTTTAGGTGCCAAACGTTCTCCAGTACTTCGCACGATAACCGTCCATCAAGCCCTGCGACCGTGACGCAAACCACGTACGCAACAACCGGGGAGTTCAGTTCTCATTCGAGTTATTTAGTCGACACCCGGGAGATTCTCGCGCGATAGCAAGTTTTGGATGACGAAGTCAGTTATCGGCAGCCATGGAGCTGCGTACTATATTTTTGCCCACCATGCCTGTTCCGGCCAGGAGAAGATTCATCTCCCCTTAACGTTGTCAGACTGGTCAATTCTTCTTTCAACCTTACGCATCCATATCTCCAAGCAATTGGCCAATCAGAGACGTCTTCATATCGCGAGTCTCGGTTAGTCACACGGCGTGAGAGCCTAGAGCTAAACAATGCAGTCAGATCGAAGTTTTCTAGGATCCTGGATGCATGTCTCTCGGAACCTGCCAACTTTTGAGTCACCGTTGGATAGCGTTAGCACGGAGGGGGGGGGGGGGGGTGGGGG